>PNEQ01021694.1:0-23052 GCA_003012365.1 Medauroidea extradentata | reverse complement strand
TCAGTTGTTAGATGACAATTTTGTTGGTCTCTTTATGTAGACTATAGCTGTAGAAGTTGACTGCTACCCTGTTCTTGTGGATATTGAATGGTATCTTACCTCCTTGCCCTGTCTGGTAATATTTTTGTAATGAAAGTACAATAAATGGGGTGGTTGGTATGTTTCGTGATATTTAAGTTTTGAACTATATGACTGCTAGAGTTAGGTTGGTGTATACTTGAATTATGGTTGTGTAATATGGTTGAATGTTCTTAAATTTTAGTTGATGTCAGGATCGCATATGGTTTCTGAGGCGCGTTAAGGCATGTTAAAGTGAAACTGATCAGAGAAGTTGAGTTATGTTATGAATACTGCCAGATATATGATAGAGCGGCATGGTGGTTTCATAATGTATGTCTGTAAATGAATTATAATTTACTATAACAAATTAAAATATAGTGCTGTTGTAAAATTTAATGTAGAAAAATGGGAACTATGATAAATAACTCTAAACTGAAAGTTATGTGGTTGGTTGATGGATCGCATTATGTCAAATTAGGTCATTCTTGATGGTTTGCCTCAGGTATTTATCAACTGGAACTGGTTAGTTCAATGTGGGTCCTGTGATTTTATGTTAATATATAATAAGAGGAAGCGAAGAATATTTTAGTCACATAATAAAAAATAATGTAAATCCTAATACCCAATGTATGAAAATTTTTAGCTATTGTAAAAGTCTGATGTGAGTAGAATGGAGATGAGTATTATTTAAGTTCAACGTAGGATAGCAAAAATGTGTAAGTCATACTTGAATAAAATTAATTAAACATAGTTTCCACACAACAGAATTAATGATAAAAGAAATATGGTGGCTTTCAAGAAGGTGGGAGCATGCAGAATTTGTGTAGTCATGTGTGGAGGACATAAATATGTGAGGAGGTGTGAGAAGAGTGAGG
This sequence comes from Medauroidea extradentata, assembly GCA_003012365.1. Lineage (NCBI taxonomy): Eukaryota > Metazoa > Arthropoda > Insecta > Phasmatodea > Phasmatidae > Medauroidea > Medauroidea extradentata. The sequence goes on along the minus strand of PNEQ01021694.1, from coordinate 22,117 downwards.
AAGAGCTTGCGGAGACTTGTGTGAAGCGTGCGGAGGGTGTTCGGAGCGTGCGGAGAGTGTGCGGAGTCATGAAAATCATAAATAAATGGGTTCTTAGACATATGTGGAGAGTGCCTAGTCTTGTGTGGAGAGTGCATATTTTTGTGAGGAGATGATGGTTGTGGAACGTGAGGTGAATGCATAGTTGTGTGAGGAGATGCTTGCATAGAGTGCATCTAGTTGTGTGGGTCTCACATAGGTTCTGGTCTCGATCTACATAAGAAAAGGGAAGATGGGAGACTTCCTGAATATGTTTACTGGAATGATGTTAACGAAATTGTAGACTACGTATACTAGTTGCCTCTCAGCAGGCCAGAAATAATTCACATACAAATGAAATATCTAGCATTATCAAAGAATTATGTGAAGACAGATACATAGAATTAGGCCTGAAAAGACTGCTAGCGAGCTTCACAAGCCTGCAAGGTGAAACTGGTCTCGAAGAATAGTGTGGGTGTTTGCTTTGAAGGACTTGTATCAAGCAGACTCGTTGAAATTATTTTTATGCTTGCAAGTATATAGTTTATAAGTACATTCTGGCTGTTCTTGACTGCTATATTAAATATTCGTGGGCTGTGACCATAAAAATTAAGGGCGGCAGGGACGTAACTAATGCAATGAATGTTGTTTTGCAAGATAAAGGACCATGCATGAACCTTCACACTGACCTCAAGAAGGAATTGTACAATTTTAATTTCCTAGCACTGATGTCAAAATGTAAAATAAACCATTGTTCAACCCATAGTGGTTTTAAGACTAGTATTGTGGAACGCTTTAATTTTACTTTGAAGAATGAAATGTGGAAAAAATTCTCAGCTCAAGGAAACTACAGGTGGATAGGTTTTTTTTATCTCGTCTGGTCTCAAACTATAACAATAAAGTACATCGGGCCACGAACATGAAGCCTGTGGATGTCAAGGACAACTCTTTACTGCATGCTGTTTATAAAAATAAGAAGAAACTAGACCTGCACACGCATAATGTGAAGGTTGGAGACTATGTAAGGATATCGCGAGCGAAGGGAACATTTACTAAATGCTACAAATAAAACTGGAGCAGTGAAATATTTAAAGTGGCCAAGATTCGCCACTACGAACCAAGGACCTACTACCTAGAAGATGTGGAAAGCACGGCTATTCGAGGAGGTTTCTACGGCGAAGAAATTCAAGTTACCAAGTATCCAAACATGTATTTGGTCGAGAAGTTATTGGAGAAGAAAGGCAATAAAGTTCTTGTGCGATGGCTGGGGTTCGATGCAAGCCACGACAGTTGTATTCGCCAATCAGAAATTATGTGTAAATAATGTGAAATCTTATGTACGAAGGAATAAATAAATAAAATGGTTTAAAACTGAATTTCTGTGTCATTATTTAAAAGAAAAAGTTCTTTTACTGGTCATGGTATAAAACTGCTACTGGGGTGCCTGGGAGGCAGTCTGTGATGATTGCGCACATTTACTCTAAGAGTGTTGAAACTCGCGGCGATTAGCTGGGCGGAGTAAGGCGAGCAGTTTCGTCATCTCTCCCTCGCGAGACGCTGGACTGTCCCGTGTGCGGCCGCAGACCTAGTTGAGCCATGCTCCACGCGTGTGTAGAGACCTGTCCGACATGCGAAGGGAGGATGCGTGCAGGGAGGCTAGCAGGTGTTTAGACCTCTACCATTTCATATTGTCTAGTCGAGTGAGCATGAAGTGTTCCGTGCCTTGTTAGAGGAAGACATCGAAGCATTTGATGATATAATTCAACTTATAAGGAGGCATATACACCAGCACAACCACTCATTCTTATCGGGTGCGACCGAAGCAGGTCGTCCCTTCGTAGATAGGCTACACCAGTGCATCCATCTCTACCATTGCTGTGGAGCGATGAAGAGGACAACACTACAGGGCTGCCGTGATGGGTGTCTCCAAGGTCGAGGTTCTACCCCTTGGGAATGAAGGCAGTGAGTACGCTCTGTGTTCAACAATGGGCTCACCCACCGTGTGAACCAAGGACCTGGACGAAGTGTACAATGATAGCGAGCAGGAAGAGGAGTCGGAAGGTGTGGATGCTTGGGAGGAAGTGCGGCGAGAGCCCTGTGCGCTGCGGGCCCACGTTCGGGGCCAGCATGAGGGAATCCTGGAGCTGCAGTACCAGCTACAGGCTCAGCACGTCATGGCGGAGATCCTCCATACCGCCACCGCTCGCTTCCAGGAGCAAACTCTTCTCCTCCAGACATTGGTGGGGCGAGGACCTGCCTAGTCGTCTCAAGAATAATAGCGTACTGTGTGTATATTGTAAATAGTGTGTATATAGTGCTTTATTGTGGTGTGTATACAGTGTTTTTAGTTTTTAAATAAATTAGATTTTTAAAACTTACTGTGCATGTCTTGAGAGACATTATTCGCCTGTCATAACATTTTCTTAAAGAGCATCAGATGCAACAGTCCTTGTACATTCAATCAGCATTTACGTGGCACACTATTACATTATAATTAATTACTATAAAAGGTTTTAAAATATGCAATAATTGAGAATGAATATCATGACGTCGGTGCTACAGCAACGAAGTATTATACTGCCTAGAGGTAAGCATAAAAAAATAATAGTGATGATCGGGGCGAGAGTCCTGTCTGTGTTACATTCCATGTCGTCCTTAAACACACATGTCACCTGTTCGAATAGAATCAAGTGAGAAATAGTAAACAAAGATGGTTGCTGGCTACGACACCCCCTACCAAGGTGATGTACAATGGGAAACAGGAAGAGGTTGGTGGGGGGAATTAAGGGAGGGGAGGAGGAATAATGGGACATGTTGGTTGTAGCTGGGGAACTGATGAATGAGAGAGCAGGAGGAAAGTATGAGTGGAATGAGAGAGCAGGAGAATTGAGAGAGGAAGCTTGTAACTGGGGAACTGATGAATGAGAGAGGACGAAAGTATAAGTAGAATGAGAGAGCAGGATGAATAGGAGATGAGTGTTATAGCTGGGGAGCTGATAAATGAGATAGCAGGAGGAATGTATTAGTAGAAATAGTGAGCAGGAGAAAATGAAAAACAAAGATGGCGGATCAAACCCCCTGGTGGTCATTCCAAGAATAAAATATAATAATAGATTATTTTGGCGGGAACTTTAAATATGGCGGCCTCCAGCCTGCGTAAATAAATGACTGATGAAATTGTCGGGAGGAAAATCATTCCAAGATGGCGACCAGAAACAAAAATTTAATTTTAGAATTTTTTTTAATTTTTGGAAATTTTTGAAAATTTTGAAAGTGATGTAATCCAAGATGGCCGCTGGAAACATGATGGCGACAGGAAACAAGATGGCTGCTGGAAACAAGTTGGCGACCGGAAACAATATGGCGGCCTCCAGCCTGTGTAAATAAATGACTGATGAAATTGTCGGGAGGAAAATCATTCCAAGATGGCGACCAGAAACAAAAATTTAATTTTAGAATTTTTTTTAATTTTTGGAAATTTTTGAAAATTTTGAAAGTGATGTAATCCAAGATGGCCGCCGGAAACATGATGGCGACCGGAAACAAGATGGCTGCCGGAAACAAGATGGCGGACGTGGCACCACAGGACCACACCCTTAAACCCTGGGTCAGAACACACATAACCTATCTACTAACCCATATTACATTTTTTAAAGATAGGGGATGAACATTCCTTGCCAAACTGCCAACAGTGGTAAAGTTCCCATCAAGAGAAACAAAAGTCAAAACCTATCAAATGTGAAACATAATGTGCCTGATCAGTACAAACTCCTATATGATAACTTTTAGACATGGCAAATCACTAATGCCCTGGGTGAAGATGATAGTGTGTAGTACACACAGGAGTACTCAATGTTTGTGGATAAAGAAGACACGACAATATACAAAGTTCTATGCGCCAACAAAAGGAGTGATCCCATTAAGGATACAATTTCAGACCTTCTGCAAGTTATAAATTACATTAGATCCATAAAAACTGTTTTGACTTGGACAACATTGCTCTGGGTGGCGAGGCGATACTGAATAGTCTGAAGATGATGTATTGAAATATTTTGACAATATTAAACATAAAATAATTATAATTATTAGCACTTTTATTATGAATACATATCTGTAAATTATTATTTTATTTAGTTTCAGAGTGTCCTCAACTCACTGAGATTAAAAAAAGAAAACACTCCTTCAATTTGATTGAATAAAACTTCATTCAAAGAGATTATTATTAATTTTTAAGGCCATATTCTATTTTCTTACCTACAGTTCAGTCACAAAACAGTTCTTGAGATTCAAAAGTAAAAGTTTCCTTCAACTTTGATAGCATATAACTTCATTTACGTAAGCTGTATGTTAACATGTAATTTTAAATTTTCTTAGATCATTACAAACAATTGTCAAATTATTCGTTTTCCTATTAAACCTATAGAGTGACAAATAATTGCGTTTTTCTTCCAAACGTTGGCCGAAGTGGAATATTTGCCTTCTTCACTGCTCTTGTCTGAATATGTTCTTTGTGTCGTTTTTACATTATAGACTAAGCAAAAATACAACAATGTTAAACAAATAATTGCCACAGATAACCCTATATGTCGATGAATTTTTTTAGTAAATATTCTACACTCTTCGGTACTAAAAATAAGTCACAAAAGTATTCTATCAAAAATTTAAACTGAATCGTAATAAGACATATTTTTTAACTAAATGCTGCGCAAACAGCTAAACAAGGATTCTTGCTATGCAATGTTTAACAAATTATTAGGACAACTAATTTTTGTCAATTTAAAAAAAAACTACAATTTGTTGGAAAACCCGGTTTTAACCTAAAAACGTCCGGTTTCCACCAAAAAAAAAACTTGTTTTCGTTTTCAATAAAACTCGCGATTTTTTAATAAAAGTACAAAAATTACTTTACTCTTTCTGAAAAGACTGTTGTTTTCTAACCCTAGCTGCGGAAATGATGCACTATGTTTGAAGTACTAAACAACTAAGACTTTTTAAATAACTATTGTGATAGTGACTGGATTTGTTTTTATGGACATACTCCATTGCGAAATAAATGACTATCACAAGAAAACTAACAGTAAAAATAAGGCAAGAAAACATAAAAAGCAGAGTATGCTTTAGTCATCAGGATACATACACAACATGAAATTCCAAAACTGGAATATGGTCAGATAAAACCCATGGTTTTTCCAGTATCCTCATCAGTCGCACTCGTGTTCTTGAACCCTGTGTGTCTACCTGATGACGGGAACAGATTCCAGTTCCTGAAACGTCGTTCATACTGACTGTTTGGAAAACTACTGTGTTTTTATTTCGTCTCATCGTTTGTGTTGTTTGTTGTTTTTTCTGTTTGTGTCCGACATCTTTGTGTTTTGTTTAGTATCATCGTTGTGTCGTTTGCTGTAATTCTGTTTGTGTTTTTGTTCTGTCTCATCGTTGTGTCGCATGTCAACATAGGTTTTTTATATTTTTGTTATTTCTTTTATTTTCTGTTTTTTCCTTGATTTATCTGACCAGATTCCAGTTTTGGAATTTCATGTTGTGTATGTATCCTGATGACTAAAGCATACTCTGCTTTTTATGTTTTCTTGTCTTATTTTTACTGTTAGTTTTCTTGTGACAGTCATTTATTTCGCAATGGAGTATGTCCATACAAACAAATCCAGTCATGAACTCCAATTGCACAGTTCTTTCAAAGATCATATTGTGATAGTATAGTAACACATCCGGCATACTCGCAGAGAAATGCATATACATTAAAAATATACTTTACACAAAATTATATTTTGGCTTAAACTTTTATTCAGGAAACATCAACTAGTTAGTCATGCTTGCTTGACATCTACGTCAGTTGCACGCTATATAACTGACCTTGAACCTGAGGGGACCCACTGGAGGCTTGGCATAAGGTATACCCTGGAAGCTGTAGTATGTGACCCCGTTAGCACTGGAGGTCACTGTCTTGCCTCGCAGTCTGCCCTGAGGAATGTCCACTGTCACGAACTCCGACATCTGTAACACACAACTCTCACAATAACCAATATGTTTTCGAACTGATTGTTTCACTGGAAACACAAAATAATACGGAAAAATACACTTTCTTTGCCGCAGAAACATTTTGTTTGAGTATGAACCAGTGCAAAGTAACTTTGCGCAAAGGTATTATTCTTGCGGTAAAGAAATCGTGCCTTCAAGCAAAGCCAATGTAAAAATCTTATGTCTTGTGTTATATTTAGTTTTAAAAAGTTCTCTTTGAAAATAACTTAAGATTCTTTGTACAAAATATAATTATTTCAACATAAAACTAGTGTTTAAAATATCGCAACTGTCTTCACCAACAAGATTCCAAATAAATTATCTTAATAATAACACAATTTTTGTTACCATAACTGTACTTTTTTTTTAATTTTCTTAGCGCAATGTTACGTTTCGAAGTTTCATATTTAACCAAACCATTTATTGCGACAAAGAAATTGTTTTAGAGTATAAATACCTACCTTCATGGCTTTTAATTTATTTATAAGAGAAGCATCATAGATGAATAAGGCTTAAACTCAAAGGGTGTTCCAGTTTGTTATAATCTGATTTTTATTCAACTGTGTATTTAATTATATTCAGCACTGGACACCATAGAATGCTGCAGACACATTCGTCAGTACTGTCGGACCTGGAGTGTACGTTGTAGTCAGATTGTAAACCTCTCGTTATGTTGTTGCCTGAGACTATTCTAGGCCTGGCTTGTCCTTCGGCAAGTCTACGTAAGTTTTAAATATTTTCCAAAGTTAAACATTTTATTATATATTAACATAAGTTATACCAATATCCAAGTCATACGTTACGTATGTATTTTCAACGTTTCAAAGAATTCTAATGTCGTATTTTTAGCAACTTGGCGAACTTTGTCTGCCCCTCTTCCCTCAATAATGTCTCTGTGTGCATGTGGTAAATCAGATACAGTTTGGTGTTTTGTCAAATTTCCTTTGTTGTCCAGTTATGAAACAGTCCTTGGTTCAATCAACCCGTGTAGAAATTTCTTCATATTACAAGAAGCTTGGTGTGACCAGGGTTCCGTCACTGCGCTCAATGTTTCACTGTGCCCGAATATTGACTACGAACAAGCGATACATCAGTACGACAATATGGATAGTAGGTATGTATTGAGATTTGAAAATGCCGTATTTTCAAACATCGCCGTAAACATTGAAAAAAAAAAAAACATGTTTTTATTTAATAACGCGCGTATGACGAAATTGGACAGTTGTTTTCGTTTGCCGCCCGCCAGGCAAAATGTGTTTTGAGATATTCACCGACTTAAAAAAATAATTAAATTTAATGGTTCCGGTTACTTAAAAGCTAACTCGGGAAATTTGCTCGTTGTTAATGCAAGCAAGATTAAATAATAATGTATTAATAACTAAGATTTGACTCGCACTTGGCACTGAGTTGAAACAGTGAAAACTGCACATATAATTAATTTTAACGACGTTTAAGTGTTAGGTTTGAGTTTGTGTGACTTTAATTCAAATTCTGGAGTGATAACTTACTACAAATGAATTTTATTGTTTCATATTCAGTCAAGGATAAAACATTTTGGTTTAAAACGTCGACCAAATAAAGTTCGTGCGCGTCCAAAAAGTAAACCTACCCAGCTAATAGTTTGAAGACGTTTAAGCAAACCTGGTTCTTACAGACTGGTGATGGAGCATTCTGGCTACGAAAGACGAGAAAATATGTAACAGATTAATAATGTATTTATATTAAAAATACTTTTTCCTGCCAATAATGTTTACGTTTCTAGTGAGAGACCTTGATAACCGCAGCCTGCCGTGCTGCCATATATTATAAAATTTTGCAAGACCTTGCCCACCTCCCGAATTATCGGCCAATCACGGGTGCCTCGAGCTCTCCTATTGGCTAAGTCGTTTCAATATACTTACCTATTTCACGTCAAACGTGTCATTCTGTACACAATACATTGAAATAACAACTGAACACATAAACTAATTTTGTCGCTAACAGCAGAAGTCCGTTTTAGGTCCTGTCTTGTAGAGACCACGCCGAGTCCGTCTTGTATTGTCACGCGGCGTTGTAATCAATATTGTATTTGGCGTAAATTCATATATATTGCTGACAAATGAGCTACTTTACACGTTTATAATTCATTGGAGTCCACGCGCGCCATACCCGTTCTTGCCATAAACAACTGAATTTAACGCAATTTCACGAACTAAACATAAGTTACTGTTGTAAAGTTACAGTAAACTGACACGCAATAACAAGTCCAATGACGTCACAGGGACATCAACATGGCGGCACTCGTTTTTACAGAGCTAAAATAAACACTCTTTTCATTTGCATTTTTCTCGAGTTATACGGACTCGAATAAAGAAAGTATGATGCCGTTATTCATTAAATTAAAAGTACTTTAAAAAATTTAATTAAATAAGTAATTTCCCCATTCTTGTAGTTGGGAAGTTTGGATACACAAGGAGATAATTCAGAGAAAATTTTGCAGCATGGTTTTGTGGCCAGGATTATGCATATGCAAACAGTCTAGAAAATGCAGCGAAGTATACGTTAAAAATCTACGTGACAAAGCAGGAAATGTTGACGTACATTCGACGGCAGTAGGCATAAATAAAACAGGAGTTACTTAAACAGGTCGTTAGAGAGGCATAATATCGAGAACACTCAAGACAGGAAGCAACAGATTGAGAAACTGAGGCGGCAGTTGATTGCAAGCTTAGATCGCTGGCGAGCTGACAGAATTTGGCGAGTAAATTCTAGTTGAAGCCGTGGAGCAGCGAATTGAAATTTATATCGCCAATATAAACAGAATAAAAAATGGAGATGGGCAAATTTGTCAAAAATTCTGATTATAGAACACGATTTTTTTTTCAGTACGTATAATGATACATGTACAATAATTCGAAAGGGTGGAAACAGAATATTCAGTGAAGCATATAAATAATAACACGCAATACACTAGAACAAAAATATAGTTTTAAATAAAAACATGTAACCAATAATTAAATCAGTTATTTCGAAAAGTACACGTCCGCATCCTAATCTACTGTATGGAAAATCACGAAAAAATATAATTCCTTATATAGCCTATACATAGTTGGCGTAAGTGATTTGAAATTAGTCATTAAGCATAAAAGGAGCGCGATGGAGTAACCTGTTCCACCAAAATGTTTATTCAAGTATTGAAGTAAAGCGATAATCATGACAATAGCTGGTTCAGTCGAAGAAAAATCGATCTTTCATTAAAATTTACGAATAACCCCTGTACAGTACTGAGAGTTACAATTTTGAAAAATCTTAAAACCATTTTGCGGCCAGTTACCAAATCATCATCCTGCAGCAAAAATAAAGTGAGTATCTCGATGGGTTCGATTTATATCGAAAATTTACCCAAAACATATTTCCGGTCTTTTCACCTCCTAAGAGACTGAATTTCGAAAAAATCCTTGAATCACATTTTAGACTACTTTACTGGTGTCTCTTGAACATCAAAAACACGACAAAAGCCCGTTGGGTTCAAGACACATCGACGATTGATTGAAAACACTTTTCACCATTTTTCACCCCTTTTCACCTCCTTAGGTGGCAAATTTCGAAAATTTGTGAATTCACTTTTCAGGTATTTGAGTAAGCATCAATTTTAAACAAAAATCGCATCGCTATATAAAAATCAATACGAACGATATATATCGACTACGAATCGAAAACAAAATTTACCTTTTTTTATAACTTTTTAAACGCCAAATTCAGAAAACATATTTTAATGGTACTTGGGATATTTACAAAGGCATCAATCTAAAGCAAAAAGCACTTCGATATCTCGATTGGTTAGATAGTTATAGAGGAATAATCGAAAACACATTTCACGTATTTTCAGCCCTTTATTCGATGCGTGTTCGAATCCTGTTATAGACATTTGTATATGTAACCAATTAAAGTAAAAATCACGACGATAGTCAATTGTGTTTCAAAGATAAAGACGATTTATAAAAAAAAACACATTTCGCCCTTTTTACTACTTGGGAGTCGAATTTCAAAAAATCGCAAAAGGACTCGATAGATATCGATACTTAATCGGAAACACGTTTAAAGTATTTTCACCCCCATTTAATGTTGAATTTCGAAAAATCCTTAAATGGGGAACGTGCGCAATTTTTATTTTTTATTTTTTTTTAATGTTTTAATTCGATTACGTAGGCATTTTTAAGCAATAATCACATTTTACTTTTAATTTCTATGCATTGATTCAAGTGCAGTCGGCAAAAAACGTTACGTAATTTGACAAGCCCGCCGAAACGCTCGACTTCAGCATGGCGCCCGCTGTGACGTCGTCCGGCGAGACCACGGTCTAAGCCTGTTTGCTGCCTATCGTCCATAGCAGCCAGAAGTATGACAGAAAGTTTAAGTAATCTCGACTTGGCGCAAAATGAAAGAAATTCACGTATTATATCGCACATAAGCGTTCTAATACATACTTATAAATAACCGGGAAGTTATTTGTTCCTGAACGAAAACGTGAATAATTTCGCAAATCAGTGGATATAAATTATTCGGCAAAACTGCGAATCTTCACTACAATCATTTATATTTTTGTCTTCAATGCTTGCACATAATATTTTGGAAGTAGGTTCTATACATGATATTTCTACAAATAATTATTATTGTAAGTTAAATGTAATCTCAGTTACCTAAACACAAAGCGCTATTTAAACTCGAGGCATTTACGAGATACGTACAAGTAAAACCCAATGCACTCCTCACATTCTTTTTACTTTTTTTATTTTATATAGCCTATTTCCAGATAAGGAACGTAAGAGTAAGTCACAAATTATATAAAAATAAGAATTATTTATTACGCGAGAGGCAAACAATCGAGCAGAATCGTCAGAAAAAAGAGGCTGTTCAGCTTTTGGAAGCGTCTTGTAAGAGGCTACACGAAAATGGTTTTAAGAGTAAAATCTTACGTGAATAGGCTAGTGATTATTTAAACTATTAGTAACATGTTAAGTACGGTATCGAAGAACGACTAATATTTTAGTGTGAATCTCACGCCACAATCGCATTTCACTTGATATTCTCTCAGGCGAGATCTGAGGCCCTATTAGCTAAACGTATTTGTTTGTATTAAACGCATATTCTGTAACACAACTCACCACCAGATAAATATCCACCCTACTACACGCTTAAAGGCTTCAACACGAACGCGTGTTGTGGCTGCAAGTCGTTTTGCAACTCCTAAAGTAATATACGGACACCATAGACAACGTAACTGGCATTGCCTCGAATGGGAAAACGTGACTTCCCGCCAAGCGAATTTCGCCAGGTGACGTCAAGCCAATCACAGAGCGTTCTCATCCTGTTTGAAAATGTCTGAATTTCTTACATTTACGGCGACGTTTTTTACATGTTAGGTGTTATTTTAAGTCTCGGCATTAAGTACACGTGTTATTTATCAATAACTCTAAGTGCTGGTAGTGTTTTTAGTTAAATACCCGACACATGCATGTTCCCCATTAGTCAACATGCATTTTTATGTGTGTCCTAGTAAAGTAAAAATCACGATGACAGGCCATCGGGGTTCGAGCTCCATCGACGTCGAGGTCGAATTTCGACAAGTTCCTTCTTACTGCTTCGCTACGACCTGACGGGAAACCACACAAAAAATGTCATGATTATAGGTTCAGCGGTTTGGGCTGCAGTTTGAGACGTCAGTCAGTCAGTCAGGGTTCTCTCTTATACATAGAGATTATCACTGACGTGTACTTGGTGCTGCATCCAACAATCTGTTTCACTGTCAGCAGAAACAGTCGGCCAGTTAACAATATTGTCATTCGAGTCTAAATCTTGGGGTATGTATCTAAGCAAGACTACAAGACTTGTAAGTATTTGATTTACACTGCATGCATTTATAGGACACTTCTCGTCGTATACATTGTCTTTTCTTTCAGTACGTCTTGTACGTACTTCTTGACCAGATAGTTGCTTATATTTTCTTGATGTTGAAGTGGTGTGAAAGCAATCCATCTATAAAGTCTTGTATGGGTATAACCCAGTTTATTCTCCTGTCGTACTCATTGTGTGTGTTGGTTGTGTGTGAGTCCCCTAAAAACATTTGAACCAATGAACCGAATTTTATCAAAGTTACTACACATACTTATGTACTTATTAACCTGATTTGACTTTTATATGTTTCGTCTATGCCCTTTTCATATTTTCAAAATGACGGCCATTTTAACATTTTCCGATCGTGCTAGACAGTATTTTAAAGTTCCATCAAACTCGGTTCGCATAAAACAAATAGTAAGATGAATCCTCGTTTATGCAGTTCGTTCATACAGTATACACAGTTTCAAAATGGCGGCCATTTTTTTATATTTTATCATAGAACCAGTATGACATATCTGAGAGGTTATTTCATAGAAATTCATCAAACGTGGTACGTATGTACACCATACAAAGCTGACGTCACTTATACGTATTTCAACTAGACTATGTTATCAAACCGGCGGCCATTTTTATATGTTTAGCATAATATTATACATATATCTTAGGAAATATTTTGTTCGCGTGTGCCGAGTTGTCCTATTATAATAGAAATGGCCCGGAAATATGTATGATGCAATGTTTGTGTAGGTATTTCGGGTTAGGGTGAGCACTTTTGAAACATTACTTACTTTTTTACTTTCAATTAACTAATAGTATGTCATTGAATGTTTTTTTGCAATGGAACAGAATAACGCACTGAAGGATATTATTGTGAACATATGCTATTGCAATATTAAGTCGTCCCAGAAATCTTAGTATGAGACAGAGACTACAGAAAAAACAAACGAAAAAACAAGCCTAGTTTCGCTGTAGTCAACACGTCCATAAACCAAAACAACAGGGGGCCGATTAAATATCGCTTTTTATAGGCGCAACGCAAAGTTTGTACCTGCGTTGCGTCTGGTTGTGCTGCATTGGAATTATATACTCACGTAATGCCACAGAAGAAGCATTTAACTTACTCTGCACTTGCGTTGTCGGTGCAAATAGCAGGTGGCGATATTTAATCGGCCTCCAGAACATGAAAGATCCTAAAGTAGAGACACTGGAAAATCGCGGGAATAGTTAACTATTTGCTAGGCTCCAACATGCTGTATATAACACTAAATGTTTTGTATCAACATTGGCTATCGTTTATTTGTAGCATTGTTTCTCTCTACAGCAGGCCCAGTTAGAACTGCACAGCTTGGACACACAGCGTGTGTGATATGTGCCAAAACTGTTCACACGTGTCACGTTTAATATAATGCAGTTTATTGGAGGCCATTTTAAACATTTACGCGATTTTCCAGTGTCTCTACAAGGAATTAGTCAACTCCCGCAACGACGTGAAAAGTCAGTTTTAATAAATCTACTGTGTTGTTATCCGGTCTTGTGTCTCAGTATCGCCTGTGCTTGTCTTAATTGTGTTGTCCTGAGTTTCACATATTATTTGGTTTGTCTTTCGACTTTTATTTTTGGATGTTCATTTTATTTATCTTTACTTGTTGTTGAGTAATTCCAGATGGGATAATTCACGTTCTGCTGTTTTGGTTTATGGATGTATTGACTACAGTCAAACTAGGCTTGTTTTCTCTTTTTTTTTTTTTTTTCGTTTGTATTGTCCTAGTCTAATGCTAATATATTTGGGACAACATAATATTGCAATGGCGTATGTCAACGTACAGCACGTAATTAATAGTTTCCTGGTATTTGTTAAATACTAACAAAGGAACCGATGGAACAATGGAAGTGGGTAGGCCTACATTGTTACGTTGTCGACAGTTAAGGCCACGCTATTTAGTTTCTACTGTCTTTGAGATAATAATTATTTTTTTTTTTTAACTTAAACTAGAGAAAATATCAAAAATCTGTCAGGAGTGTTTTGTTTGAATAGGATTTTTACAGTGATAGCAAATTTTTCCAAAGCAAGAAATTATATGGTTTCAACTAAAAAGTGAATCAACCAGAATTTCGTTCATTACATAATTAGCTACAATAATAGTATTACTGCCTTGAAAAAATCAGACAACATGGAGACCACGACTGTAAACGAGACTGCCGGACACATTTGTGATATCTGCTCTCGTTTAGGCGTAAAAAATTAATATAGCTAAAAAAAAAGTAGAAACTAGAGAGCACGGCCTTAAGGGGGTTGCCTGCCCAAGTCAACGAGCAGCGTGCAGGGCTTCGGACGTTTTAAGATTGTTCGAAGAAACCCTCAACGCGAATAAGTGATATCTACTTAGGAATAGCATTCTAAGTACGTTAGAAATATTATGCCCGTTTCAGGTTCACCAGTGACCATTACAAAATGTTCTCTATCGGCCGAAAACGACGAAAAAGGGTATTTTTCAGTCCTTTTTAAATAACTGAAAACCTTGGCGGAGAAATTTTTATTATGTAAAGGCGTACACAGCGCACAATTAATATATCACAAAATGAAAGTGTCACCGCTGAAGGTATCATAGAGGCCAGTTCTGTGACTAGCGTCTAGAGGCTAGGAATTAGTGTAATGCGCGTGTTGAGTCGTCCTTATCGCTTCTGCATTTCTAGGCCTCGAACGCATAAAACACGTTCACTCAGGTGGCCACCTTAATTAACATGTTAGGTCTAAATAAACTTTTTTTTTTATTCTCGAAAAAAAAGCTGTTTTGAAAAGTAGGCTACTTACTTTATCGTTAACCACCAATCCTAATAAGTCCCAAACAGGGGCGTACGCAGGATTTAATTTCGGGGAGGGGGGGATGCAACCTAAATATTAATCATAACTATAGACAGAAAAAATTCTCGAGTTCAACATTCAGTACGCTAGTCCCCAAGAATATTTGTGGTCTGAAGTCAACAACAATTGCGCACTGGCTACTCTGCGACGCCTAGTGTATTTAATTGTTTCTTTGCTACTGGCGGAGCACCATGAAGGAGGTGTCAAATGTGACAAGAGCCAATAACGAAGTGACGACGTTTACTTTCAGTTGTTTCACTTCTACCTTGTGTCGAAAAGAAAACGTGAATTATTCAGGTCCATAATCATACAACACAAGTGAAACCCCCATTAAATTTTGCTCCAACTATGTTTTAAAACAAAATAACATTTACAATATTTAGCCTACATGTTTTACACACACAACACACTTAGGTACATCTTATTGTTCCAGATATGTTTACTTTCAGTTTGTGTTCAAATGCACCTTACAAAAGCAGTAGGCGACGAGGTTTTCTTGCCATTTCATCCAACACTTTATCGGTGCTAATGTCTATCATTTTATGTACATACATAAGTACTAAGCCATTAAGTCTATGTCCGGCCATTGTGCTCCTCAAGTACGTTTTTAACACACGCAGTGTTGAAAATGATCGTTCTGGTGTCGATGTAGTGACTGGTAATACAGAACACAACTTTAACACTTTATGTGTAAGTGGAAAAATATTTTCATTGCAGATGTTCAAAGCAGAGATGAAATCCAAATGCTCAGGGTCCGTATTAGAAGTGAGGAAATTTCGTCTCCACATTTTCATTTCATTATAGAATGATACATGTGATGCATCAATATCTTCTGGTCACAGATCTATTATAGCTTCAGCAGCAGCATGTACATCGTCATTAGATGCACGAACTAAATTCTGAGGCAACACGATTTCAATTTTTCTCAGGATACTTTTATGGTTCAAAAATCTATCCTGCAATTGGCTTGAGAAATAGTCGAGAAAGGGCAGGAAAACAGAAAGTTTGAAGTACTCCTCAGAATTTGTTACGTCGTAGTTGGCTCGATGTGTTTGGCGTATGTTTGTACGTGGAATCTCTAAATGATGTCAAATGGCAAGGGCGAGTTTTTCAGCCTCATTATAAATTGGCTGGAAAATCGCTCTCATGCTTGTTAGTTCTGTTTGTAGATTTTCACACAAGTCAATACATTTCTTTAGATCTATTTGCTTTGACTGTAAAAGTTTTGCTGATCCATTTGAAAGGCTAAAGACATTACTAACTGTTACCATAGATACAATAAAGGCAGATTTCTGCATAGATGCTGAAAAAGAAAAAGCTTTGCTGGATGTGTCAGAATCATTAAATTCTTGAATCTCAGTCAAAGAATCTACAACAAATATAAACAAGTCAACAAACAGAGAAATAGCATCTAGACGTTCCACCCATCGGGTCTCACAAAATTTAAGAAGTCTTGTCCTCCGTGCTCCTTGATCAAGTTGTAATTTTTTTTTTTTTTTAACTGCTTCTCTTTTAGGCGATCCTCTGAAGAATGTAATGATACTGTTTATTGTGGATAAACTGTTAATAATCCGGTTTGTTTATCTGTGAAGTCAAAGTATTTTTTACCTTCATATTTGTAATCTTTTCTTAAGGGGCCCGCCTCGTGGCACATGTGTTTGTGTGAGTGAGGTATGGTGCTAAGGGTGACGTCGTATGGGCCATACAACGGTGCGTCGCCTCTAAGCTTAAGGCGTGCATTCTTCGCGAAAAAACAAATTTCCTATGGGACTTTAAGAGGTGACCCTATTGTTTTATTTACGAAATCACTTAACTAAAGTCCAATGCACTACTCTTAAGTGGTTTCACATATATTCGGCTAGTAAATTTTCCGCTATAGCAGCCTGAAAACTCCGTTTTAACATATTTTGACGTGCCCTAAAAGGGGATTCTAATAAGTGTGTTGCCTTGAAAGTACTTAAGGGCAGTCGTCTGAAGTGTGTGTTCTTTTCGTAGAGAAACGGCGTGAATACACGTGTATTAGTTTCCGTGTAAAACTTGTTTTTCAAACACGCTGCAGTGTGATTTTATGACAACGAGGCGGGCCCCTTAAGGAATTGATTAAGTTTCATTTTAAAAGCTTAAAAGATTCGCTTTTTTATTGCGTAAAAGTACGGGGATAATAATAATACATGTACGTGTGTTAGTTTATGTGTTTATCTGTTTATCTGTTTTTTTTAAGGGAATGGTTTCGGATTTCGGGAGGGGATATATCCCCCATCCTCCCCTCCCCCCTGCGTACGCCCCTGGTCCCAAAAATAAGCTAGGATCTTCATGGGATAGTTCCAAACAAATTCAAATAAACAGTGGAAAGAACAACTTCAGCGGTTAAAAGAATGGCTCAAAACCTGAAAATGGAGTACAATTCAAATTATGTATATAAAAATAATATGTTTGTAAATGGAACTACACTGACAGAGAAAAACGTGCTTCGCAAAACGCAATTCACTCACAAAAATAATTGCCGTTTACAATAGGCATATTTTAGCGGTTGAATTGGTAGCGGATTCTATTAACAGAGCATTTTAGTACTCCTGTTTACAGTAGTGTTTGCAAACATGCTGCAAACAGACTGAGGGTTTTTGCATGTTTCTGGCAACCGAGACAGGAGGACAGTTACAGGGTCTGTTTAACAGGATATTTACCGTTACCATTATTTCATGTTTTATCTCGAATAAATTTAAAATTAAAACAAACTGTATTTAGGCACAATATGGACGAGACTTGAGTTGTTTTCAAATAAAATGATGCAATATTAACTTTTTATTTCATGCAGCTGCATAATTAAGTTTCCTTCTGCGGTTTATTATGTTTAGCGTTACCAGGCGTCCGGCAAAAGGACACGTTCTCCGGCTTTCTATGGATTTTTTTTTTGCGTACTACCGGAATTTTCTTGATGCTCAAAAATGTCTGGATTTTTAATAAGATGAGACATTGTATACATGAAAGAGTCCCAGTACTGAATCAATCGTTATGAAGCTGCTGTCACACACGCACACATGCGCACGCACACACACACACTGTTCCTTCTTAGGCCGTGTCTCAATTCACCAAAGAATGCTCTTACGTGCTCTCGCTGTCGCAAATACGTCACAACTACGTCAGAGAGAGCACTCTCTGCCTGTTTCAATTGTTCGCCGAGAGTACGAAAGAGCGAGAGCATGAAGTTGTGTACCTACTCGCTCTCGCTCTCTCGTGCTCTCTGACGTACGCCATCTTGATTACATCTTTAGTTTGAAGTCAAAGAAGAAACGTGCGTCACGTATTGAAAATGTTTTAATATTTATACATAAATAGTTATTTCCCGTGAGCAGTTACTCATGTCAAGAAACGTAAGTTAACATTTTCGGCCGTTATATGCATTTAAATACACAAAATAAAAAAATGTTGGTATCGCCAAAGAAGAAATATTCCCCGCTCGATATACGACGCCTGTAGGTTTAAAAATTGTTATTTGAATTGCCCACAAATGTATTTAATGTGTTTATAAATTGTATTAAAAAAATGTACGCACTTGCAGCCTTTGCATCCTTTGTTTACAAATACGAGAGAGCATCGTCCCAATTGGAGAGAGCGAGAGCACCAGAAAGAAAACAAGAGCTCTCTTGGTGTTATGCGAAAGAGCACTCTCTCAACAGAGTACTCTTTGAATTGAGACGCGGCCTTAATTTAAATGCTAGAAAAATAACTTAATGTCTATGAATCTATGCAGTGCTGATTTACAGCAAGCCATACTTTTTCATCGTGTCTGAAAAAATGTCCAAGAGAAAATGTAAATTTAGTGATACTTTAAAAACGAAATTTCCACATTTTTTTTCGGGAAGAATAGAACATGAAGCTAAGTGTGTGTTATGCGATTGTTACGTTTCGGTATCGAATAAAGGTTCTACATACTTGGAACGTCACGTGAGTAACGAGAAACAGGCAATATGTTGTGCTTGTGCTTGGTTACTCACATTAAAATATGTTCTTTTGATCCTTCATTAACAGCCTAGAAACATGTTCAATGTCCTCATTTTTAAACATGAATGTAGGCCTACTCCATTCTTGTTCTCAGTGTAAAGAGCACGGGGCGCGCACTCAATAGGCACATCCTGGAACAACGTTGTAGTTGTGTGCACTGCCGTCTGAGCGCTAGTGTGCTATGACGTTCCATACCCCTCCCTCCCCAGACCCCCTTGATGTGAAACATTTCAAAAATTGTTTGGTTTTGTAATGGCGCGCTTTTATTGGTTGTTTCAACGTGAGTTTTAGGTTATATTATTTCAGTGCAATACTGTTTCTTATTACGTGAAACATGACACGTGTACGGAAATGTGTTCCTGGATGTGATGACATCTTATCTACGAGACATCGTTTCCCAGTATATGAGGAAGATGTATACAACGAGTGGATTTCCAGGATAAACAATGAGAAGCTGAAGTTACTTCATCCATTGGACGTGTACAGAAGCCCCTATGTTGTATGTGGACGTCATTTCGCTCCAATATGCAAAATAGAGGGCACCAAAAAGTTGAAACTATTTTCTCTCCCTACATTACATTTGCCACGTAAGTACCGTACCTAACCTACTTATCATTTGGTGTTGTCTTTTTTACATTATTATTAATAAGTCAAAATTAATATGTATGTTCAGTAACCTAGAGCATTGTTGTTGAAAATGGAATCTAATGAACATGAAAACAAACTGGTAATAAATATAAGAACTAAGACTTATGGGAAGACTACCATTTGACTTCCTACTGGGGTTTCTGAGATGGTTGTATCGTTCAGGAAATAGTAGGCCCATATTCTTAATATCTATTTTAAGCTAGTGACTAATAATAACGATGATAAAAAGTTTTACACTCGCAATTGGTCAAATGCCCATTGGCGAGTAGACTTCTCCCCATCCCCACTCCACCAATCCTACAATCCCTTCCTAGAACTTCCAACACCCCCTAAGAGTACCAACTCCTCCCACAATGCATTCCACTTTTTTACAATCCTCACCAGCATGGACTGTCTGCCCATCTCCGTTCTTCACATCCTTTGAATCTTTGTACATTTGTCTCCTTTTCCCTTGAAAGTTCCCTTAGCTTGCCGGCCAAACCACCCCTTCCTCGGTATTCATCACCTTATACAACCTGACCAGTCTTTATATTCTCCTGGCCTTCAATTGTAGGTAATCAATGTTTACGTGGATTGAAATGGTGCATTCTTGATTTATAGGTACCGACGCTCAGTCAGATGCTGCAATTGATTTTTTTGTTTCCGACAGTACGTTGTGCAGATGATGCAGAGAGCTCTTCAGGTTTGTAAAAAAATATTTTGCTTGCCATTGCCATTCAAATATCTGATTGGTTAATCTGACTGTGTTGTAGTGGTGATATTTCAGTATACCGTAGTAGGCAACTTTTATGTTTCACTATCCATACATATCACAAAACTTGTGAGCTAATAGAGCAAGCTCATACACGAGCACATTATGGGTAGGATCAGAAATAAAAGTACTTCAATCACCAAACAATAAAAAATAACATTATTGGCCAATTGCTAGGCTAAATTATTTTAATTTAGTCTCAAAATTCCATCTATTTAGAAGTAGGCCATACCAATTTAAGTAAACTGAGAAGATAAGTACCAATTTTTTTTATGTGCTGAGATAATTTTCTGCAACAATATGGCATTTCATGAAACAAGTAACATTTTACGCTTTGCAGTAGGTATCTGTATAATTTTTTTTTACAAAATCTATTTTATTAATTTATTGCATTTCATGTTAGTTTCACTGTAATGCTTTTCAGTAATACGCTTGTGGAGTGAAACGGTTTTGGATTCTCTTTTTTAAATTAAAGCCAATTTTCTTCCAAATAATTATTGTCTTTCATTTGTATTACTTGTTATGTTACATCAATTAAGGGAAAATACCTGGCTTTAGTATTTTTATTTAAAGTTACTTTAGCATGATACTGATAAAAAATGTATAACTTATACCAGCATGTTGTTTTTGCTAGTTTAGCTTATAACAATCCTCGAATGTGGAAACTCAGTGTGATAATGTGTGTGTGTAAACCGGTGAACACCGGCCATTTGGGAACGCCTCCATCTCATGTCTGGTCGAAACAATGTACTCAACAGATCCATCAGCTGATGGACATCACTAGGAAATCAAATGATTACTTAATGAATGCAGCTGAGAGTAAATAAATAAGCGGAAGCACATATTTTAGCCTATATAGCAGCACACTTGGAATGTACAGGGCAGTGGAGTATTACCTTTGTGTGTTATGCACATGTATGTGCGTCATAAGATTGACTTAAAAGTCACACACTTCGATGTGTAGGTTGTAATAGGTCTTAGTGGTATCATAGTTTGTGATAGGAGTTGCATACAGTACTGAATGATGCTGTAAGCTTATAAACAATGGCACACATATTTATTGCTGTGTAGCTTTGTGAGTTGCCTGGCTGACAGTGTTTTCTCAAGGGCAGTGTTGGACATAATTTACCCAGTCTTTCATATTCACATATTGCAGACAAGTTTTGTCGGCTTTGTTAGATTCTTCAATTTCTAACATTATGACAGTAACGAAATCAATAAACTATATTCAATAATGTGGATCTGTTGGAAGACAAAAGCCATTTTGAGCATTTGCTGTGTAAATACATGATTTTTCCATGTTTTTGCTATTGTGTTATACAATGTATTAGTCATATGTGTATCAGATGTCATATCCAGCTTAATTAAACACATTGTTTTGAAGTGCATTACTTTCAATCACTGTATTTGCAATGGGAAATAATTTTTTGAAAAACTTATTCAAATTTCAGTAAGTTTATTAAAAATACAAAAATTGTAATTGTGTCTGTTGACCTACTCCATGGCATTGTTTTCCAGTGTGAATTATTGCAGGTACTTGAGTTTGTTGGTTTTACTTATAAATATAAAATCGTAAAATATAACAGATCTTGATCATGAAGTGCCAATGTAAAGACTATGGTAGCCATTTTCAAGATAGCAAAACATTCATTGCCTATTCACCAAAGTAAATAATATCTTATAGAAGTTGAAAAAAAAAAAAAAGATTACATTTACATGCACCCCCCCCCCCCTTGCAATCATTGGTACCCAATGTAACTTTTACCCCAAATTGTATATCAAATTTTAGGGTAGGAAACCAAAACGTTGCTATTAATTATAAGAGATTTTCTTATACTTTGTGGTTGAACTATGTCAACAAAACTTCTGTGGCAAAGGATGGGCTCAAGCCCATTCATGCACTCTGTAAAGGGTACCACTGC
>PNEQ01021693.1:0-23053 GCA_003012365.1 Medauroidea extradentata | reverse complement strand
GCTTACAAGACTTATCTGGTTTAATTTTTGTTGTTTATATGTTACGTCAGTGTGGTAATTGAGACAGTGAGGATGTATGACTCATGTTAGTTTTGGATAACATGGAGGGTCGTGAGTAGTTTTTTATTGCTGACATAATTTTAGACTCCATGGTTAGTGCTGTGTATACACATGCTTAAATGGGATACTGTATTGGTAGAATGGTTACAATATATGTCAGAATATGTGCTAGTAGTTATGAACTTTGGTACTTGTCTGTGTGGCTGATTCGCTCTCGGAATGGTTCAAGTGGGTGATGTTAAATACCTTCCCGCAAGAATTATTTTCATAGCTTGAATGGTAGTATAGACTGAGAGTATCTTCTGAATAATGAATGTTAATAGTATGATGGTTGATGTGATATGTTCGGTCTCTGCGACAGATTCGTACATCGTGTTAGCAGGTGCCTGTGGGGCTGGTAGCTGTCTCAGGCATTTATGTATGGCTTGTGCATTGGGGTGACTACCTATCCGTCTTGTAGTCTATTACGAATTTCAGCATATAGGCTGTTGAGCTGGCTGTGGTATGTATGATGAGGAGAATCGTACTGTCCACTCTGTTTGAAAAGTATTCATTGATACATTCATATTTTTTTATGTAGCCTCAACACATTTACTGTGGTATTAGAAGAGCTACATGGGGTAACTGTGAAGGGAATCGAATGGAGCCTGTAGGAACCAGAGGGGACCCGCTCAGGTGGAGCATAGTATTATCCAGTGCCTCTAGGAGTCGGTTGATTATGTGTGTGAGATCTTAGTGTCTATTATTTTCCAACTGGGTGTACAAGGTGGCTCAGAGAATGAGTCGTCACAAGAAAATATGTCAATTATAGTGGTAAAATTGTTATGCTAATTTTTATTTATACTTTCAAGATAGAGGTCCGTCATAAGATCCTCATGTGGGTCTCTGCAAAATTTTCTACATTCAGTCATTTTAAGCCTTGATGCCGAAACATAAAACAACCATTGCTCTACCCATAGTGGCATGAAGACCAGTATCGAGGAACAATTTAATTGGACATTGTAGATTGAGAAGTGTGTCAAAAAATATTCAGCACAGGGAAGCTACAAGTTGGAGGATATATTACTCAAGCTTGCGTGAAAATAAAATCACAAAGTACATCGGGGCACGAGCATTAAGCCTGTGGACGACAAGGGCAGCACTTTACTACAAACAGTTTATAAAAATGAGAAGAAACTGGGCTTGCACAAACCTAAAGTAACAGTTAGATACTTTGTCTGGATGCTGTAAATTAAGGAAACAATTACTAGAGACTAGCCCATCAAACTTGAGGACTTAAATATTTAAAGTGGTGAAGTTTCGTCACTATGGACAAAGGGCTCACTACGTTGATGGCATGGAAGGCAAAGAGGTTTCTGCAGTAAAGAAATTCAAGTTACGAAGTATCCAAACACTTATTTAGTCGAGAAGGTTTTGAAGAGTAAAGGAAATAAAGTATTAGTGTGTTGGCTTGGGTTCGATGTAATACATTACAGTTGGATTTGTAAATCGATCATTACATTTAATTAATGTAAAGTACTCTTTCTTATTTATAAAGGAATTAATAAATATTTTTTTAATTGAATTTCATTACAATTATTAATAAAAAATTGACATTTATTGGGAATGGTTGGTCTGTGATGACTGTGCACACAAACTTTGAACATGTTAGATATTGAGGTGATAATATTGTTGGGTTATGGCATGTATCTGTATACGTCATCGTGTCTGCAGGGTGCAGGACTGTCCCGGGTGTCTGATGAGCTGGGACGTTAAACTCGAAGATAGGCAACTCTCGCACTTCGCTGCGACCCTTGAGCACATGCTCAACCCCTTCCCTCCAGGTAGTGGCTCGCTCGCACGTGGAGGCCTGCGCATCACTAGGATGACTTGATGGTACCTGTGGTCAGCCCTGAGGTGCTGACATATATTTATGAACACTTGAAAGGAGGAGGGTGGGCTTGTAACACACTGGTTGGAGAATAGGGTATGCATACTGGGAGACTAGCAAGGAGTAGTCTCTCCTGGGCTCTTAGGGCTTCGGTTTGCAGTAGGAGGTTGAGTGTAATACATGTGTGTGGAACAGCAGCGGCGACGTAATGCTCGACGAACTGTACTATACTGTCATTGCAGGGACTTCTCAAGAAACATCAGCCTCATCACTACCACCACCACCACCACCACTGCTGATTCGTCTACATCAGGGCACCTGTGAACATGAGTATGAGGAAACGATGGTTGGATTTATTGCGTCAGCTAAGTGGCCTGCTGTCTACTCCAGGACTCCCCACAAAAAAGACCAACAATAGAGCACTCTGTGATCGTCGTGGCACCTTTAGTGCCTGTGGTGGAAGTTAGGAGAGAGGAGGACGACGATGACGAGAAGGCTCTGTCTTCTCTGATGGATACGGTAAGAGACTAGACGACGACGGTGATGAGAAGGAGATAGCTAGTTTATCGTGCTTAATCTCAGAATGACTCCAGCATCAAGAGAGGAATTGGTGCCCATTTGGATTTATGGAGGATCCTCGACCCAGTAAAGGTACATACCCTTCATTCTATTGAAGGGTCAGCATGAGAATAGTCGTGTCCAGCGAGCTATATTTCAGCATCATGGCTAGAGTCTCAGCTTGTCAAATATTGTTGGTTTCACCACCACTACTTATAATTCGCATTTAAACGTGCTTCTCATGTATAACCTCTGAGGAGCGGGTAACATGTGTTGAAGAGTGAGCATGTATAAACTGGAGAGACAGATGTGTAAGCAGTTGTGTAGCTGATATGTAGCTATGTGCGGAGCTATGTACGTATGGTGTTATATTTACAGGGGTGTAGAGTTTTGTGTATAGGGTGAGGGACATTTCCTATGCCTTCAGTGTATATGCTTCTGGTGGTTGGAAGATATGGATGGGAAGATGATGATTGTGTCTGCAGTACAAATAGTGGTGCCTGTGGAAATGCATGCATTGTTGTGTGTGGAGGGAACTATGCTTGTGCCGTACCTGCAGTGCTATGTGCTGATCTTGCAGTGCATATGGAGAAGTTCTTCTGCAGTTTTTACATTGCTTTTATTTTGAATATTTGTGCCAGTATCATTTTGTGGTTAATGAGTTTATTTTTATTTCAATGGTGTTCAGTTTTGAAATTATATATTTTTTTTATGTATGGCTTGTGCTTCACGGCGAAATTTTGGTCTGAGATATGAAATACCTTAGGTGTTTCATTACTGTATGTAAGTTTTGTTTTAGTGATAGATGATATGTATGTAGTTTGGTTGTATCTTTTTTATTTGCTTTTACTCTTTGTAGTTGTGTTCTTAAGGTAAATATAATGG
Source organism: Medauroidea extradentata (assembly GCA_003012365.1). NCBI lineage: Eukaryota > Metazoa > Arthropoda > Insecta > Phasmatodea > Phasmatidae > Medauroidea > Medauroidea extradentata. Next base: position 19,680 of record PNEQ01021693.1, on the reverse strand, counting down.
GGGTATGTATGTTTATACTAGGAGTACTGATGTGGAGAATAACTTGATGGTTTATATAGTTGTTTCAGTGGCAGGGAGTAGTTAGCTCAGCTGTTAGATGGCAATTTTGTTGGTCGCATTATCTAGACTATAGCTGTATAAGTTGACTGCTACCTTGTTGTTGTGGATATTGAATGGTATCTTACCTCCTTGCCCTGTCTGGTAATATTTCTGTAATGAAAGTACAATAAATTAGGTGGTGGTTGGTATGTTTCGTGATATTTAAGGTTTGAACTATATAACTGCTAGATTTAGGTTGGTGTATACTTGAATTATGGTTGTGTGATATGGTTGAATGTTCCTAAATTTTAGTTGATGTCAGGATCGCTTATGGTTTCAGAGGCACGTAAAGGCATGTTAAGGTGAAACTGATCAGAGAAGTTATGTTATGAATACTGCCAGATATATGATAGAGTGGCATGGTGGTTTGATAATGTATGTCTGTAAATGAATTATAAACTACTATAACAAATTAAAATATAGTGCTGTTTTGAAATTTAATGTAGAAAAATGGGAACTATGACAAATAACTCCATACTGAAAGTTATGTGGTTTGTTGATGGATCGCATTATGTCAAATTAGGTCATTCTTGATGGTTTGCCTCAGGTAATTGAGGGCTGGAAGTGGTTAGTTCCATGTGGGTCCTGTGATTCTATGTTGATATGTAATAAGTGGAAGCGAAGAATACTTAAGTCACAGAATAAAAAATAATATAAATCCTGCTACCCAAGGTATGAAAATTATAAGCTATTGTAAAGGTCTGATGTGAGTGGACTGGAGATGAGTATTATTTTAAGTTCAATGTAGGATAACTAAAATGTGTAAGTCATACTTGAGTAAAATTAATTAAACAATGATTTCACACAACAGAACTAATAAATAATAAATGAAATATGGCGGCTCTCAAGGAGGTTGGAGCATGCAGAATTTGTGGAGACTGGTGTGGTGCATGTGGAGACTGGTGTGGAGCATGTGGAGACTGGTGTGGAGCATGTGGAGACTGGTGTGGAGCGTGAGGAGCATGTGTGGAGCTATGCCCAGCATAAGTAAATGGGAGTTGAGGCATGTGTGGAGAATGCATAATCATGTGCGGAGCATGTGGAGACTGGTGTGGAGCTGACTGTGGAGCATGTGGAGCGTGTATAGTTGTGTGAGGAGATGGTTGCATAGAGTGCACATAGTTGTGTGTGTCATATATATTCTGGTCTCGATCTACATAAGAAAAGGGAAGATGGGAGACTTCCTGAATATGTTTACTGGAATGATGTTAACGAAATTGTAAACAGACGTATACTAGTTGCCTCTCAGCAGGCCAGAAATTATTCACATACAAATTAAATATCTAGCATCATCGAAGAATTGCATGAATTCAGGTACATATAACGAGGCCTCAAAAGACTGCTGGCGAGCTTCACAAGCCTGCAAGTTGAAACTGGTCTCGACGTAAATTACAGGTGTTTGGTTTGAAGGACTTGTTTCAAGAAGACTTGGTTGAAATGATTCATTATGCTCGCAAGAATAAAGGCTACAAGTACATTCTGACTGGTACTGACTGCTACAGTAAATATGCGTGGGCTGTGGCCGTAAAAACTAAGGGTGGCAGGGACATAACTAATGCAAAGAATGTTGTTTTGCAAGATAAAGGCCCATGCATGAACCTTCACACTGACCTCGGCAAGGAATTATAAAATTTTAATTTCCTAGCACTGATGTCAAAATATAAAATAAACAATTATTCAACCCATATTGGTCTTAAGACTAGTATTGTGCAACGCTTTAATCGTACTTTGAAGAATGAAATGTGGAAAAAATTCTCAGCTCAAGGAAACTACATGTGGATAGATATTTTATCTCGTCTGGTCTCGAACTATAACAATAAAGTACATCGGACCCCGAACATGAAGCCTGTGGATGTCAAGGACAACTATTTACTGCACGCTGTTTATAAAAATAAGAAGAAACTAGACCTGCACATGCGTGAAGTGAAGGTTGGAGACTATGTGAGGATATCGCGAGTGAAGGGAACATTTACTAAAGGCTACACACCAAACTGGAGCAGTGAAATATTTAAAGTGGCCAAGATTCGACACTACGAACCAAGGACCTACTACCTAGAAGATGTGAAAGGCACTGCTATTCGAGGAGGATTCTACGGCGAAGAAATTAATGTTACCAAGTATCCAAATATGTATTTGAACGATAAGGTATTGAAGAAGAAAGGAAACAAAATTCTTGTGCGATGGCTAGGGTTCTATGCAAGCCACGACAGTTGGATTCGTCAGTCAGACATTATGAATAAATAATGTGAATTCTTATGTATGAAGGAATAAATAAATATAATTGTTTAAAACTAAATTTCTGTGATATTATTTAAAAGCAAAAGTTCTTTTACTGGTAATGGTATAAAACTGCTACTGGGGTCCCTGGGAGGCAGTCTGTGATGACTGCGCACATGTACTCTGAGCGTGTTGAAACTCGAGGCAATTAGCTGTTCGGAGTAAGGCGAGCAGTTTCGTCATCTCTCTCTCGCGAGGCCCTGGACTGTCCCGTGTGCGGCCGCAGACCTGGTTGAGTCATGCTCCGCTCGTAGAGAACTGTCCGACGTGCGAAGAAAGGATGCATGCAGGGAGGCTAGCGGGTGTTTACACCTCTACCAGTTCATATTGTCTAGTCGAGTGAGCAGGGAGTGTTCCGTGCCTTGTTAGAGGAAGACGTCGAAGAATTTGATGATATAATTCCACTTATAAGGAGGCATATACTCCAGCACCACGACTCATTCTTATTGGGTGCGACCGAAGCAGATCGTCACTTCGTAGATCGGCTACACCAGTGCGTCCATCTCTACCATTGCTGTGGAGCGCTGAAGAGGACAACACTACACGGCTACCGTGATGGGTGTCTCCAAGGTCGAGGTTCTACCACTTGAGAATGAAAGCAGTGAGTACGCTCTGTGTTCAACAATGGACTCATCCATCGTGTGTGAACCAAGGACCTGGACGAAGTGTACAATGATAGTGAGCAGGAAGAGGAGGCGTAAGATGAGAATGCTAGGGAGGAAGTGCGGCGAGAGCCCTGTGCGGTGCGGGCCCAGGTTCGGGGCCAGCATGAGGAAATCCTGGAGCAGCAACTCCAGCTACAGGCTCAGCACATCATGGCGGAGATCCTCCACACTGCACTGACTCTTCCAGGAGTAAACTCTTTGGTGGGTCGTGGATATGCCTAGTCGTCTCAAGAATAGTGTACTGTGTATATAGCTTAAATATTGTGTATATGGTTTTTTGTTGTGTTGTGTATATAGTGTTTTTAGTTTTTAAATAAATTAGATTTTTAAAACTTACAGTGCGTGTCTTGAGACACATTATTTCATAAGCCTGTCATAACTTTTTCTTAAAGAGCATCAGATGCACCAGTCCTTGTACACTCAATCAGTATTTACATGCTACACTATTACATTACTATAAAAGGTTTTAAAATATGCAATAATTGAGAATGAATATCATGATTTCGGTGATACAGCAACGAAGTATTATACTGCCTAGAGGTAAGCATTAAAAAATAATAGTGATGATATGGGCGAGAGTCACGCTTATAGTACATTCCATGTCATCCTTAAACACATGTCGCCTGGTGGAATCGAATCAAGTGAGTAAATAGGAAACAAAGATGGCTGCCGATTACGACACCCCTACAAAGGTGATGTACATAGGGAAGCAGGAAGAGGTCGGTGGGTGTGAGTTAAGAAAGGGGTGGAGGAGGAATGGGACATGATGGTGTTAGCTGGGGAACTGATGAATGAGAGAGAGCTTGAGGAAAGTATGAGTGGAATGAGAGAGCAGGAGAAATGAGATATAATGCTTGAAGCTGGGTAGCCGATGAATGAGAGAGCAGGAGGAAAGTATTAGTGGAATGAGAGAACAGGAGAAATGAGAGATGATGCTTGTAACTGGGGAGCTGATGAATGAGAGAGCAGGAGGAAAGTACGAGTGTAATAAGAGAGCAGGAGGAAAGAGAGATAAAGTTTATAGCTGGGGGGGCTGTTGAATGAGAGAGAAGGAAAAATTTATGAGTGGAATGAGAGAGCAGAAGGAAATGAAAATTAAATATGGGGGCCACCAGAACATGTAAACAAATAACTGTTGAAAATTTGCGGGAATTTTAAAAATTAAATATTGTGGCCTCTGGAACATGTAAACAAATTAATGTTTAAAATTGGCAGGAGTTTAAAAATTAAATATTTCGGCCTCCAGAACATGTAAACAAATGACTGTGGAAATTAGGTGGGGGTGGGGGAATTCATTCCAAGATGTCGAATGGATCCGAAAAAACTTTTAGAAATTTTTTAATTTTGGGAAATTTTGGAAAATTTTGAATGTGTTGTAATACAACATGGCGACTGGAAACAAGATCGCAACCGGAAACAAGATGGCGGCAGGAAACAAGATGGTGGCGATGATGTAATCCAAGATGGTGGCATGGTGACATCATCCAAGGTAGCGGACGCAGCACCAAGGCACCGAACCCTCAACCCTCTTGTGCTCGGAGCCCCATAACCTATCTACTATCGAGGAATCAGAGTAAAAACGCTTTCCTCGAAACTTGCTTGTTGAAAACTTATTAAAAAGCACCGCGTGAACAACCTCACGCTATAAAGCCAAACGTAACTTCAAGCACCACAGTATTAACTGCTGTCCGCCCACACACAATTTCACCTTATTTCGCAAGCTCGCAATGATCTGTAGGGGTAACCTCCCCTATATCATCGGTTTGACACCAAACATGACCTAAAGTCAAAGGTAATTCTCCACTCCAATTTGTTTGTCCTATTCTTTACACTAGTCTACTCGCGAAGTACTTGTAGCTTCAATATACTCGTAATATAGACGGCATCTATATTCCTTAATATCGTGAACTCGGCGAAACTAAACATAATATATTCTCTCTCGCGTGCAAATTCACAGTGTACATTGGCAACCTCAGCCCGGTATAACTGCGCCATAACATCGTACAGGCTCGCAAACCACCGGCGCTGGTCAACAGCTGGACGCACGGTCACACCGCACCCAAGGTCAGGCTTCATTCTCCAAGACTAGCCCACCGACACTCCTCGAGCAACAACTCCCTGCACAGCCAAACTGCGCGCGCACATACCCGTGCCGCCCACGAGAAAAACGTCACCTGCATTATACCGTGCCGGAATTCTGGTACACCCAAAACATAATATTAAGGCAACTTAATGCCCCAAGTGGTGATCACACAAGCGGTCACTACAAGTTTACACAGTAGTGTTAATGCTTTTATACAGAGGGTGAGAATTTTATTTGGTATGAACTTTTACATATAACTAGAGGTATGTAAATTTCGCAGATACATTCCAGGTCAGGTTGAACGCCAATTATGTATACTTCAATGTCATGTCTGTGACTTGCTGGCGGCTGTTGCGAAACGCGTTTGACTACTGCAAGCCAGTAGTAAACAAGGAAATAATGCGGAGTGCTATCGCTTGCTACCTGCTTGTACGTATAAGCCAATAGATAATGGATTGTGGCCAGTGGGTGTACAGGACTGAGCAATCTAGGCTACTGCCAGATGAATTCGCGAAATTGACGCACCTCAACATATAACTCATTGTAAGCAGGGGTGACTTTGTGACATCTGTATATTGAAATTTGATGGTTGGCTCAAGTTAGTTCTGTGGGTAATTAGTTGGATACAAAGAATTTAATTTCTCAAACAAAAAAAAATGTTTAGTTGTAACAATATAATTTCAACTGCAAAGTGTTTTCTCCGAGAGCTTAACAAGGCCTAAGTTACTGTATTGATGTGCGATTTTCTAAACTGTGACTTAGCTCGCATCCCGCACTGATTTTAATTTTAGTTGTAAGTTTGGAAGTGTAACTTAAAAGCACAATCAAACACATTTATTTTACAACAATGGTAAAAAAAAAATCATACACGAGTATTCAACCAAGCCTGTCTGACATAGAAGACATTTTCCACACGCAATTTGAACAATCAACCCTTCTCTTAAAACACGGTAATTAGTTAATTAATGTCAAAACTTGAGCTATTTACAATTAATATCTTGAATAACCAGCAGCGATAAATACTACATCGCCTCGGCACTCGGCAGATACGAAAATGTTACTAAGAATGATATACACATCAGGTGTACGTTTTTTCCATCTAAACATATAAAGAATTAAAATACGGTGAATTTCTCACAAATCAAACTGAAATTAATTTAGTCATCGTCGTTTCCGGCTACGAAATGTTCTAATCTCACTCATCTGCCATGATTTCCACATGTTTCTAAGCAAGTTATGGCAAGCCAGTAAGTTAACACCACACTAGTACCCTTTGATGCCATCCGGTGTTTCCCTCTGAGCCCTTATCGACCTCGTCTTCCACCATTTTGTTTCGCCCGATACATCGCATAGCCTTCCCGACATCTTCTGTGGCCATGCACACAAATGCCGAGTCCACAGGAGCCATCCAGGACCGTGGAGGTATTAGTCTATGGAGTGGAAGCCTTTGAGCAAATTTGAAGCCAACCAACAGACGATGTTTAAAGACAAGGATAGAGCTAGTGGTGGCAAAAACATGTAAACATAGCATTGAGCTGAATGAAAATGTTTTAGTTTTTTGTTAACTACACATTATTGTGAAAGTTTGTGCAGCTCTTGGCCTTACAAACAGATTCGATCTTTGCTGAGGATTATCTTAGTACAGGTAAGACACTTTTATTTAAATTCATCAAGTTTATAAAGTACATACACACAGCGAGAGCTAATTCGTTTATATATATATATATATATTTTTTTTTTTTTTCTGAAGCAATTTTTTTAACCTGTTGTGTACGATTCAAATAGAGAATTTGCGCGAATTTTTGTAAAAAAATTACATAATTACATTGCTTTCTGCTATTGTTTTGCCACCCAAAATATGGCGACTCATGAAAAATAACATCCTGTGCATGCGCAGTTCGAAAACGATCGGCTTCACATGATTACCATTGAAATGTAGGCCTACAGCAGATGCCACTCCATAGACCAATATCTCCATGTCCAGGACATGTGTAAATATTGTAAACTGTTCGTGTGTTAAAATCCATGTGTATATATTTCTGTGTATAATTTCTAAATGGTGAACAGTGTAAATAATTTCTTATAATATTTAATCTCAGAGTGCAATCTTTATTTTACACATCCATTTTGTGATCACATACACAACTTCTGCTCTTTACTACAATTCAGTGCAACCACACAAGTTGCAAAGAACGACACTCTCATATATTGTTCTATGGCGCACAGCCGCAAAAATAAAGTGATTGTAAATTAACACCGATAAGTAATAGACTGTATAGATATAAATAAAAATTTTTCTCATTATTATTATTCCTAACATGTTGACGCGCGACGCTCGTGCTCCTCTTCCAGTACAGCCAGTCGTGCGCGCTACACCACCATTACGGAACGACAGCGGTGGCAGTACCGGTGGGCCACTACCATCGAAATGGAGCGAGCACCGAGGAGTAAACAGTGGGCCGCTACCTCCAAGGAGGAGCAGGCACCAGGAATGCGAAAGAAGGGAGATGAAGACATTAAACTCAAGCATAGAGCTTCAGCTGTTTATTCCCCACTGGGAGAAGTGGGGTAGAATTGCTTGATTTGGTTGACAAACCTCAAACATTATCAAACATTATATAGTCCAGTCTATTCATTTCATTAAAGAGCAGTTTCCTTTAAACCATGGCACATTACTCATTAAATCATTTGAAGCATTTAAACGGTATTAAAATTAGTAAAGTATATATATAAAATATGATGCTATGAATTACAAACACATTGACGCGGGCGGGGGTGGAGGTTATGAGCTAGATTCCGCCGTATAGCACCGGCAAAGTTATGCCCGGTAGAGCCAGCCCATTGTGAAAATATGGGAACTCAGAATGAGAGACAGACTCTATATCACAGGGGCATGCGGCAAACGGCCGTGGCGTAGAAGTAACACTCCCCGCTTGTCATCGTGAATACTTACCCAGGGGAATCTTTTGGCGTTCCCCACGCCCATAACACAGACAAAGCACCAATAGCCACACCCTATGAAACACACTGGGTAGTGCTGGTTGAAGGGTCCCGCCCCCTAAAGGCAGTGAAGCGGAAAGCCAATGAAATACGTACCTCAATGATATCCATATTTATTGTTAAGCATCATACTCCGTACAAACTCCAAACACGGTGATGTGCTAAGTGGATCCGGCCCTAAGCCCGACTGGTGGGCTGCACTGCAGTTAAACACCACGTGGGTGACAAATTATTTTCTAACAAGGCCCCTGGGCAGTTGAGTTGCAGGGTTTGAGGGCACCTCCAGGCCAATAAAAAGAGAATTACGGTTCTGTGGTTGAAAATTTAAACTATTGGTACGCTATGAATGATGCAAAGTTTTGTATGGTCCGGATTGACTCGCACGTCCGTCCGCCTCGATTCGCTGCTAAGCGCCAACTGACGATTCCTTCCCACGCCGGCGACCTCGTCCGGCCAAGTGCGGGAAGCAACCGCCGAAACACAAAATACACTTTCAAACATAGTAAAGAAGGCCCCAAAACACTGGAAAATTATGCACTTGCTGAATAGCATCCCAAATTTTGTTTGTGGGCGAGTTTATAATATTTTAAGTTGTTTAAGTATTCATTAGAATTTTTAATTAGGTGGCACAAAAGAAAACTTGCAACATAAAAAATATTTATAGAATTAATTAGACACATAACACACTACTGACTTCTATCACCATTAAATTAAGGAAAAGGCACTTGAAAATTTAACATGAAAGACTTGGGCTGCAAAGTTGACTGCATGGGCGAGTCCAACTTGCCCACGAGGCACAGGGGTGTTTCTACCGTTGTTTGGGTTTAGCACGAAAAAGTATTACTTGGGAATTTTTTAGACACAACAAGGTTACCCCTGGCATCGAAACACTACTACCTACTGGTGGTGTGACCCACGTGGACGGAATTAGCACAGGAGTGCATAAAACGACACATGTTAAATAAAGGTGGATTTACTGTGGTTTCCATCTACGGGGCACCTTGCTACCAATAAACGGTAGTTCTGTTAATGTAGCGCACATACTGTCTACACTCGACATCACGGTGGCGGAATCTAGGTACCGCCGCCTCTTGCGCACATGTGGTCGGGTGTTTCCATGGGACCGAACTTCGTGCTCGAGAAGTCGATCACATGCTTTTCGCATTTCCCGCCGTACTGGTACAGTACCGCACCGATCCCCTCCTGGCTTGCATCCATGTGGAGATACAGTGGGCGCTGACAGTCATAGTGGGCTAGGGTCTCGCATTGTGTGAATGCCTTCTTGATCTCCAGGAACGCCTAGTCGGCTTCCGTGGTCCAGCTATACATTCTCTGTGGTGACAAGAGCGCCGTAATGGTGCGGTTATGGTTGCAAAATCTTTAATATGATCGCGCAGCCAATTAACTAGCCTAAAGAATTTGCGCATTTGTTTGCGCGTGGCTGGTGGCTGGCATTCCTCCACAAGACACAGGTGTTCGGCGTTGGGCTTGATTCCTCCTTCGCTCACCATGTGGCCCAAAAATTCGTTGTCTGCTTTCCCTATGTGGCATTTGGGTACCGCGCATGTCAGCCCATTGATGGCCAGTCGTTGCAGGACGAGCGACAAGTGGATCAGATGCTCTTCCCATGTATTGGACCATATCAGTACATCATCAAGATATCATTAGCCGCGAACACTTCCCTCCTCTCATCTAGTAGGCACTGAAAACCTCTCGGTAGGCCGGGGGTACATCGTTCGAGATATCCTCTAACTTAACTGCATGGGCACAGACACCGGATTTGGCTTCTGTACTATATGTTGTTCTACGTTGGACGGTGCCTATGTGGATGCGTCGCTCCGCGGGCTCCACCACCGTGTTCTGTTCCATGAGCCAAGGCAGGCCCAGGATAGCATCCTCCCTCAGCTCCGGTGTAACCAAGGCTGTCGTGAAGGTTTCAATGTCTCTTATATGAACGACAATGGTGGTACGGCCTATCGCATGGCACTCTGCGCTTACGGCAGCTAAGCGGACAGGCTGGTCTATTGCTGAGATGTATTTTAAATTTACGAATTCTGGCCGAATGAAACTGTGTGACGCTGCGGTGTCCACCAGTGCATAGCAGCCGAGGTTGTTTATAGTTATAAGAATTTTATTGAAGGGTGATGTTTACTATAAATCTGCTGGAGGAGAGCATGCTGTGGTGTCTGGATTTTTATGTTTACACTGGGGTGCGCGGTGATGTGAGGCCCCGCGACCCCTACTGTCCGTTTCCCGACTGGTTTCTTAAACTGTTGTCAACCTGCCTGGGTCTGCTTGGCACATTTGGGCAATCTTTGTGCCAATGTGACTGACTGCCAGGGCAAAATTGACAAGGGAATGGAGGTGGCTTGCTGTAATCCAGCGGGCGGCGTGTTTTGTCGTCGGCAGGCACATTACCCTTTGAATATTCACTCTCTTACCTTTCACTCCTTCGGCGCTGATGTTCGCCGCTGAATGCCTGCTGCCTCGGAGTGTTGATTGTGGCGATGTTGTGGGTCGGTGCGCACCACCGCTCTCGCGCAGGGGTGTGTGTGGTTGCAGCGTGCCCTGTCGAACAGCGTGGCAGCATGTTTAAACTCTTCCAGCTCGTAGGTCAGCAGTGGCACTAGCGCCGCACGGCATTCTGGGCGTTGGTTTCAGCAATGGCAGTGAGCACTTGGCGCACACTGAGGTGTGGTTGGTACTTGTGTTGCACGTGGTACTCACGCGACACGAATGCGGGCAAGCGGCTCGTCACCCTGCTCTTCCAGCGCCATCCGTCTCTGCGCCTGGAGTGAAGTGAATGTTTCACCGTAATGCAACACAAACAGTCTGCGAAACTCTCTCCACGCCATCCCATACCGTGTCATGCCCGAACACTATTTACTGGCTGGACCTGTCAACTCCCTCCCAATGCACTGAGGCCACTCCTCTTCGCACACGCCTTACCGATGCAGTCGCCTCTTATAGTCATCCAGGAATGCCTCCGGGTCTTCGCTCGTCCTTCCAGCGAAGGTTGGTAACATCTGGAACTGGTGTTGTGTTTACATGACCGGTCTGTTCTCTGCGACTATCTCCGTCATGCATGACGTCACTTGTGCGCTCCGGGCGCTCGTGAACGTGGGCAGCATAGACATGGTCTGAAGGCCCGTGAAAGTCCAGTGGTTCGTGCAAGGTTTGAGGGGTGGCTGCAATGCACCCGAATTACAAAAAGCCTGTCCCGAGTACTGTCTGATGTTCCTCTGCGACTAGGCACTCCGCATATGCGACCTGTCCGCAATACTTGCACCACAACGTTGCGACTGTTGCCGCGCGGCAACGTGGATGTCGACACTCGCGTCCCTGTGTCTCTGGCAGCTAGACCTTTCTCCGTGTGCACTGCGCTGTTGCCTGGTTTTTCGCGCTATCGCCAGCACTGAGTGTAAGTGCAGGTGTAGCCTTCATGCTGACACATCACACCATAAGAGTCCTGTGTGTGCCTGCACCGTTTCTATGGCTGATAAACACCCCTTGTTGTACCGCACGGAACACGTCACGCATGATACGGTACACTGTCCAGGATGTAAACAAACCAGACTCACACATTTCAGGTTTCATGACGTCATTGTGGTCGAGTTCGTGTTTAAAGGCAGGTTTTTGTATAGTGCATGTACATGCAGCCGCGCTCGGAACAGTCCAACCATCCACATCCGGTTTCCGGCCACACTTCACACACGTCCGTGCAGAGACGCCGACAGGCGATGCCTGCAGCAGAAAGTCGCGGTTGTCGCAGAAGAGGTTATGTGGGTGCCAGTTCGGTAGCAACGACTTCACATGGCATCTGTGGTTTGCCAGTTGTTCAGACAGAGGCTCGTAGCACTCGTTGCACATGTGGCCGAGGGCTCCATACCCACCGTGGTAGGCCATGACACAGAAGTGCGGCAGCGCGCTCGGCTTGGGTGATCAGCTGTCCCGAGAGGTTACCGATGTCCGCGCGGCAGTCTCCCTTCGCTCGGCGTGGTAGGGGAGGTAGCGCCAGCGATCGATACCTGGCGATGGGGAAGCTGTCCTTGAGCGCTCATGCTGCCACCCCCTTGATGGGTGAGAGTGTGGGGGGGTTACGCGCTGGAATGTGGTCGCAAAATGGCCACCTTGCGCACACTCTGTCCCTTAGACAATGAATAACGGTGACCAGATGGGTTTGGCACGCTCAGTGTCCGTACGCACACTGCACTCGCGCGAAGATCTTGAAGCGCCAATTTCGTCCTTAGATGCCACACAAGTTGGACGACAAATTGACATGGGCAGGGGTGGAGGTCAAAAGTTAGATTCCGCCTGATAGTACAGGCAAAGTAATGCCTGGTAGTGCCAGCCCGTTTTGAGAGAACGAGCACTCAGAATGAGAGAGAGACTATTACACAGGGCCATACGGCCGACAGCCGTGGTGTAGAAATAACACTCCCCGGTCGTCGTCGTGAATACTTAAGTAGGTGAATCTTTTGGCAGTCCCCATGCCCATAGCACACACAAAGCACCAATAGACACATCCTATGCAACACACTGGGTAGTGCGGGTTGAAGGGTCCCGCGCCCTGAAGGCCGTTAAACGGCAAGCCAATGAAATACATACCTCAATGATATCTGTATTTATTGTTAAGCATCATACTCCGTACAAACTCCAAACACAGTGATGGCTAAGTGGATCCGACCCTAAGCCCGACCGGTGGGCTACACTGCAGTTAAAACACCACGTGGGTGACAAATTATTTACTTAAGGCCCCTGGGTGATTGAGCTGCAGGGGTTTGGGGGGGCACCTCCGGGCCCATAAAAGAGAATCACTGTTCTGCGGTTGAAAATTTAAACTATTTATATACTATGAATGATGCAAAGTTTTGTAGAGCCACGAGTGATTCGCGCGTCCGTCCGCCTCGATTCGCCGCTTAACACCAACTGACGATTCCTTCCCATGCCGGCGATCTCGTCCGGCCAAGCGCGGGATGCAACCACCGAAACACGAAATACACTTATAAACATAAGGGAGAAGGCCCAAAAACACTGGAAAATTATGCACTTGCTGATTAGCATCCCAAAGTTGGTTTGTGGGAGAGTTTATATGATTTTCAGTTATTTAAGGATTGATTATAGTTTTAAATTAGGGGGCACAAAAGAAAATTGGCAACGTTAAAAATATTTATAGAATTAGACACATAAAACACTACTGACTTCTATTTCCATCAAATTAAGGAAAAGGCACTTGAAAATTTAACACAAAAAACTTGGGCTGCAAAGTTAGCTGCATGGGCGAGTCCAACTTGTCCACGAGGCACAGGGGTGTTTCTACCATTGTTTGAGATTAAGCACGAAAAAGTATTACTTGGTAATTTTTAGACACAACAAGGTTACCCCTGGCCTCGAAACACTACTACCTACTGGTGGTGTGACCCACGTTGACGGAATTAGCATGGGAGTGCTAGAAATGACGCATGTTGACAAAAGGTGGAGTTACTGTGCTTTCCGTCAACGGGGCACCTTGCTACCAACATACGGTAGTTCTGTTAATGTGGCGCACACACTGTGTACACTCGACGTAATGAGGGCGGTGTTTAGGCTTCGCCACATGTTTTGCACACGTGGTCGGGAGTGTTCCCGTATGCGCCGGCAATACTGCAGCCGCTGTCGTTTCGTAATGGTGGTGTGGTGCGCACGACGGGCTGTACTGGAAGAGGAGCTCGAGCGTCGCGCGTCAAGCTTAATACAATTAAAGGAAAAATCTAGGAAACAACACAAACATTAAAATAAACAAATTAATAATTATAAATTTTTAAGAATCATGCAGCAAAGTTTAGTTGGTTGGACGAGTCCATCTTCACATTGGACGCAGGGGTGTTTCTGATTGTTTTTAGGTTAAACTCGACAAATCTTGTCGTGTGACTGAATTTGTGAAAACAAGGTTATCCCTGGCCCTTTACTTGCCCTAATTTGTTCAGAACACTCACATCGTAGGTTAGAGTTTCACATGGTGTTTTACTGGACTTACGGTTATCGGGGCATATTCCTACAAATTGACCATTGTTTGGGAGAGCTTAGCTACATATGGGTGCAGCGTCCTGCAGGGGAGGTGATGTCTGGACGCCGTGGCCTCTTGCGAACACAGCGCCGGGCGCGTTCCCATATGCGGTGGCGCTACCGACCGCCGGGCTTGTTCCCTCGGTGTGTGGTGCGCACAACGGGTTGTTCCGTAGGGCACGCTGCTTAGTCCGCGTCATCAATTTAACGAGCTAACCTATCCCTAACATGATTTAAAGCCAAAATGATTTTCTTGAAGACTGTGTTCGTAGAGGTTAAATTATAAAAACCTCTAGAATTAAAAATTAACACTAAACACACTTAATGGCAGCTGCCTTGCACGTCATGAGGGGACAAGTTCCCAACCTACACACTATTTTACTAGAGCAGAGGACTTACATGTCAGCTGAACTCTAGACGAAGAAGAAGTGAAGTTACAAACCGTCACAAGCACACGAGCTACACCTGACCAGGGCTTAACAAACTGCGCAAGCGCGGAAAAGATGAGAGGAGGGAAATAACAGAACACGTTTTCGGCATCGTTGCTGTAATAACGGCTGAAAAAAGTGTGACAGGAAGTGCACTCCTGTACCTGACCCCTAAGGCTTAACAAGAGAAGCGAAGTCAACTAAAGAAAGCTAAGAGGTCACGTTCCAAACAAAAAAAAACTTGTAGTGTCGATAATAGTTCCAATAAATGCCGCCATGCGCTGCCGTGGCTGCACTGAGCACTAGACGGTGCAAGTGGTAGAGACTCAATTCTGTACCTTCTTCCGTGTGTGAATAGAGTTAAAAATGAGCTGTGGAAAAATACCATCACAAGCGGCAAAAACAATACGTTTTTAATTAGGCCTGTATTCTTCTTGGCCAACACGACAAGAAGAATTGTGCCCATAATGCACTGCGCAAAACAAAAACAAAAAACAACATAGAACTTTACATGACAATTGACAGGACATGAAGGTATTTCCACACACATCACACTGTACACTAGCACATGCTACCTCCAATCACCTTTCCCCTTCAACCTCAGATGACTATGATGTTGGTTTGTTCGCTCGTTGTAAGCCGATCTTATACAGCTCGATGTGCTGCGAATGCTGGCGAATGTGGATTGAGGGGTGCACTAGCAAGTTGTCTACAACTCAAACTAACGCTAGTACTGCTTGTATTACAGACATATGTGATTGCACACATTATCAAACTTGGTTGCAGGCATGAAGACATCAAAGAAGCCATCATGGCACTGGTGCACATGTTCCGAGTGAATGCGGACAAGCTGGAAAGGCACGAGTCCCGAGAGAGACATCTTGGGGAGAACCTGAAGAAAACACTGTCCGGTCTGGAGAAGAAGCATCGCTCCACAGACTTGTCCATGGATACCTTGTTTAGAGCTGTAACTGCACTGGACCAGAGACTGGACGAGATGTACAAGTCTTCTAAACAGGTAGCTGCAGTGTCTTCTGACCACTATGCACGATACTTGATCTCAATCACAACTCAAAAAATTGTTCTTAACATCTTTGTAAATGATATTATAAAATCATTGTCAGTATAACAATGTATCTGAGTGTATTTACCTAACACTAACATAGTAATTTACATTTGAACCATCCCACACTGTTTATATACTCATGATATTGATGGATGTAATTTTGCTATTTCGTGTTGTCAATAAGAAACTTGTGACATTAAGTCAGGACTGAATAATGCGTTCAAGGCCGAAAAAAAAAATAATAATTGGACAAATACTGTAAGTAAGTCCGTTCGTCTAATTTTTTCAAAGACTAAAAAAAATCACAAGTGATAAAAAATATAAATATTTTGGACTACTTGATGTACACTTGATTAGTGTGTACGTGTAAAGCATTAATCACATCAGAGGTGAGTAATTGCACAGTTAATGTTTTTATGGAGATCAGCGAGTCTGGTCAGGCTTGCCACAGAGCTAAATTTTAGTGCTTGTGTGTTTGTCGAAATTAAGTAAGTTGTTACAAAATTAATGTTAGTGTGTAGAAATCGAGTGTAGTAGATAAGTGTCGCCGAAGAGCTACTTTCATGTACTTGTGTTTTTGCAAGAGAATAGGAAGATGTTTCACAGTTAATGTGTGAAGTAAAAAGTTAGTGAGGTGCAGGGCTACACAGTTAATGTTATCGTATAGATAAGTGAGTGTAGTGCACGCCTCTTACAAAGCTAGACTTCCGTGCTTGTGTGTCTGCCAGAGAGAAGTGAGTTATTACACAATTAATATTTGTGTGTAAAACAACGAGTGTTGTGCTGGCTTACTAAAGAACTAGAATCAGGTACTTGTGTGCCTGCTAAAGAGAATTGAGTTGTAGCACAGTTAATGTTTGTGTATATAACAGTGAGTGTTATGCAGGCTGCCTCAGAACTAGAATCACATGCTGCTGTACCTGCCAAAGAGAAGTGAGTTATTACACAGTTTAATGTTTGTGTGTATAACAGTGAGTGTTATGCAGGCTGCCTCAGAACTAGAATCAAATACTTGACTGTCTGCAATAGAGAACTGAGTGGTTGCTCTGTTATTGTTAATGGGTTGGTCAGTATTGTGGTACAGGTTTGCCACCGAACTAGACTCGTGAACTTGTGACCAAAAAGGTGAGGTGTTGCCCATTTATGTTTGTGTGTAGGACACTGCATGTGGCGCAGGCTTTCCGCACAAATTAAATCATGCACTTGTGTGTCTGCCAGAGAGAAGTGAGTTGGCGCCATTTAATGTTTATGGGTAGAATAGTCAATGTGGTACAGGATTGCACTAAGAGTTAGACACGTGATTGTGTTCGTTCCATTTGATAATTTTGTGTTGTATCAATAAGTGTGGTAACAGCTTGTCACAGAGCTATACTCCCTTTCCTGTGTGCAATTAGAGAGAAGTTAGTTGTTGCACAGTTTATATTTGTGTGCAGATGAGTTAGAGTGACGCAGACTTGCACAGAGATAGATTGGCATACATGTGTGTCTACCAAGGAGAAGTGAGTTGTGCCGAAGTTAATGTTTGTGTGCATATCAGCGAGTGTTGTACAGGTTTCCTAACTGAGCTCTACTGACGTGTTTGTAGATCTACAAATGTGTAGTTAATTGATGCATTTTTAATGTTTGTGTGTAAAATAGTAAGCATGGTGCAGGCATGTCAAAGAGTTGGACACTGTGTGTTTGTGTGTCATCTTAAGATAAGTGTGTTGTCAATAAATGCATATGTGTAAATCAGTGAGTGACATACGACATACAGGCATGCTGCAGAATTAGAATCGCGTGCTTGATAGTCTGCCAGGGAGAAATGAATTTTTGCGCATGTACTGTTTGTGTATATGGAAGAGAGTGCTGCACATTTTCACCACAGAGCTTGACTTGCGTTATTTTGTCTCTGACAGTGAAAAGTATTTTGTTGCTCAATTAATGGTTGTATGTAGATCAAGATTGAAGTCCGGGTTTGCAGCAGAGCTAGACTAACATAAAAAGAAAGTTATTGAATTGTTTGTGTGTATATCAATGAGTGTATGTGAATACTTGCCACAGAGATAGACTTGTGCGCTTGTGTGAGTGACAGAATGAAGCGAGTTTTTGCACAGGTACCTAATGTATGTGTGTAGACGAGTGGATGTGTTGTAGGATTACCGAAGAGCTTGACTCTCGTACCATTGTGTGTTCCAGAGAGTAGTAAGTTGTTGCACAATTATTCTTACCGTATTTCAGTCAGTGTAATGCATGTGTGCTACAAAACTATACTATTGTACTTGTGTGCTTGCCAAATAATAGTGTGTTCTATCACACTTAGGGCCATCGTGTTATTGAAACGTGTATTATTTTATTAGTGTTAGAACATAGGTTTATTTTACTTGGCCTTGACCTGGTGATTCTTTGTGCTCTTGTAAGTCCCGAGATACTCCTAGGTGTGTTACCGGAAACAAGATGGCGCAGGGTAGAGACACGTTAATGAAACTGCACGAATTCAAATCAACCAATGTGAATAGTAGTTATTACTTGTGTGATAGAAAAACTAATCGGTGTTCGATCTGGTCGAATATTATTTGTGCAGCGTTCTTCAACAGTCGAAAATGAGTAAAGAAATCCACATCATCAATATAATGTGTCCTCTCTTGAAGACATCAAGGTCGTATTCACAGATTTAGTTTTGTCAACATCAAACAGCTGTTACTTATGTGCGGCCATTTTGTCTAGACTCTCTAAACCAAGTTTAAAGACTTTGCGCGGACAATTTCGGCAGTTTAAAGTTAAACCTCAGGTAACGAACTCACACTGGAGTTAAGTACTGTTGAAAAGCAGACGTTCGCTTTTAACCGAAGGTTATCTTAAGTAAAACTCGACTTAAATTGTTAAACTCTCGTGGTGAAATTGGTCCAACACATGTCTGCTAGTTCGGCCATATTTACAATACATTCAAAATAATGCAACAGGCGTTTTCTTCGCTCCTCCGAAAGTTGTCAACTCTTTGGCATGTGCTTGAAACACGGACATTTTTTAATTAAAGACAAAACTTGAGCTGTTTACAATTAATATCTTAAATGCTAAGCAACACCGAAAAATACGTTTCGGCACTCGACAGATACGAATATTTTATTAAGAATATAGGTACCGGTACACATCAACTGTAGGTTTTCCTCCATCTAAACAAATAAAGATTTAATATACGGTGGATTTTCGGAAATCTAACAGAAATTAATTTCACTATCGTCGTTTCCATCCACGAAAAGTTCTAACCTCACTCGTCCGTCATGGATTGCACACCTTTGTAAACATAGTTACGGCAAGCCGGCAAGTTAACACCACCCTAGACCCATCTGTTAAGTTACGGTCGCTCACCTTCACAGTAAGTTGGGCAAAATGGTTAGTGAATCGCTCCGGGAAAATTTACGGCAAATGTTAAGGTGACTGACTGTAACTCTCAAGTTAAGTTTACCTTTTGAAAGTTAGTGAATAGACCCCCTGAATACAATATTTTGGTATCACTTGGTCAGTGGTTTAGTTAATATTTACTTAGACCATGTTTATATATGGTTTAGCGAAAAGTTTCTGAATAGAGTTCTATATGTACAGACAAGGTTTAGATCTGGATTAACGAAAAGTTATTGAATACAGCCATTAATGTTTGTGTTTATATTAGTATGTGTGGTTCGGTTTGCCAGATAGCTATGCTCTCGTGCTTTCTTGTGTGTCAGAGAGAAGTTACTTATGGCACCGTTAAGGGGGATTATTCCCTAAATAAATAATGTTAAAATGAACTTGAAATTATTTATTTTGTAGTAGACATAAATAACAAGTATTGGAGAAACAATTTTTTTTTTTAGAAAAAAATTTTTAATATATGTTTTGACACTTTTAAACGAACTTTGCATGCTAATTTTGCAGCCATTACAGCAAGAATCAGAATAAAAATTTTTACTTATTACTGCATTCACTTGCTAGATTAAAGTACGAAAAAGTGCGTGTCACATTCGGTTTTTAAAAACAGTTGTTTGAAACAGTTTACTG
>PNEQ01021692.1:12689-23160 GCA_003012365.1 Medauroidea extradentata | reverse complement strand
GGCCTCTATACTAGTTTCGCAGACATTCGTCCACAATATTGTGAGGCACGGCAGTCTGAAAATGCCGTTTTCGGCCGTGTTGAAGGGCTTAAAAATGTAGTTTGCAGCACACGTGATGTGTTGAAAGTTGTATTCCGTACTGGCCTGAAATGTTATTTCTTTTCGTGCGAAACCCGCGTGAGCACACGTGGAACAGTTTTTTTTATAAAACGTGTATTTCAAACACACTGCAACGCAGTTTGAGAGACATGTAGACGGGCGCCTTAACTGAAAACACTGCTTGGTTTCAACCTATATAAACTTATTTGGCATGTAACGTTAATGTTAATAGATCGTTGTATGACAGTACAGTTAATAAAACACTGTCTTGGTGTTTATGTTGCGCATGTCTGACACTACAGTCTTACGTCGAAGTTAGATTGTTTTGTGATGCATATACCAACGTTTCCTAGTGGTTATCATAATTTTCTAAATTTTCACAAATATCTAAAAATGAGAGTGAATCGAAAAAGAAATTCGCATTCATTTTTAATGAAAATACTGTGTTTTTTTTAAACTAATTTATGAAATAAAATCACCTAGAAAACATTTGCGATGCATTTTAAGTTTTCTTTAAAATTACTTATCGTTAAACACGCTAATATATTACAAACATATGTGAAGCATTATCCATTTGTTAGAATATATAACTCTGTATCCACAACTCTGTCATTAGAAAAAATATATAATCTTGTGGAAACTATCAATTTGGAAGCGATAGCAAAAACTGTATATTTATAGATGCCACAAGACGAAGTGTGCATTATATAATGTAAGAATGGCACGGAGCAGGGGCGTGTTTCTGGACTCGACACTTGTTTTAGTGGTCGTATATAACGACGAGGATCATTATAGTGTGCCGGCGGCTCATAACTGCATACTGGGAGAACCATATCTCTCTCCTCGCGCAGACTGCGGTCGTTGGCGCGGTATTTATACTGCCTTTTATTTCATGTCCGCCGACGTGGTTTTTTGGTTTCGAAGCCAATGAAACGAGGTACTCAGCTATGGGAAACGACGCGTAAATAACAGGAACCCTACTTTCACAGCATAGTCCACTATATCATATACTTTGGCGTATCTCCAAGACCTGCTGATGTTACTGCAGCATATGCTTAGCCGGCGTGCGTTATTTTTATCTGTGTTAGTATCCTCGTTACTCGCACTCGGACAGGCTCTGAAAAGGAAACTCTACGAACCTACCTAAACTATCTTTGCATGAAAATATGTTGTTAACTGTAGACGTCTTATGCAATTAAAAATAAAGGTATTTTATCAAACCAAGTATGGGTGTAGTTACCAAATCTTGATTGATTGCAACTTTCGAAATTCCCATTATTGAAGGATATGCATATACGTGTATGTATGTATGTATATATAATCCCAATTTGGGTTTCAATATGGATGTTTCGTAATGATTAACTTTACTGAGACCTTAGACAACCGATAATAGAATCGGAAATAAAAATATTCATTGATGAGTTTTTACTGCTACCGTTGACATTTCATTAGTTTGGAGCAAATTTTACGTATTTATATAAATAAATCACTCCGTAATTATAAGTAACAAAAACACTCTCACTGACTCATCCAACAAAAATCATTAACTTATACGCCAACCAGCAGATTGAAATATTTACTATGAGAGTGACATATTTGACAATACTAGCCGATCTACGGGAAACGCCACTGTTTCTGTAAACAAAACTGAATAAAAGTCAGATTGTAATATTGCTTAGGTAAACCCCATTGCCTAAAGTTAAAACCAAAGGGAACGTAAATTAAATTATTTTCACGGAAATGAAAAAAAAAAAAAAAAAAAAAAAAAAAAAAAAAAAAAAAAAAAAAAAAAAAAAAAAAAAAAAAAAAAAAAAAAAAAAAAAAAAAAAAAAAAAAAAAAAAAAAAAAAAAAAAAAAAAAAAAAAAAAAAAAAAAAAAAAAAAAAAAAAAAAAAAAAAAAAAAAAAAAAAAAAAAAAAAAAAAAAAACTTAACAAGATCTGAGAAACATGATCCCCGCCTATTGGAGAATTGCATAAAGATAATTAATGAACCCAGCGAATAAATGTTTGCGTAATACCAAATTGAACACGAACTTCATCGTAATGACATCATACATAATATGTTTATAGAGATTGCCTGCATAACAGCATCACGTCCTTGTTTCATCTTGCTGACATTAAGTTAAACACATTTCGGTGAACGATATGCACAGGGAACAAACTTATTGTATGTTCAGCAATGCAAACATTAAACTGTACAGGAAGTTTTTATGAATTTCCAAACTTAAGTAACTTACGTATCTTATATTACGATATTGCGATATTATATTACTATATGTATTGAAATGCAGTATTACGTACTTTAGAAACTGCATTTGTACAATGCACACCGTATCACTTATTCCGGCTTGCTGTGCAAAAATTAATAAGAAGTGTAAATAAATCAATACTTCATCAGAACACATACGTGGTCTTTGAAGGATTCCTGCAGTGGGTTCGTATTATAAACAGAACCGTTTTTTGGACATACGCCATTTCGGGCGAATGTTGCCGTATTGCAGAAAAATACACAATGAAGCAAAAAAAAAAAAAACTAACTAAGAAAAGCCAGTAAGTTGTAGTCAACAGACAAAAAGCACAGATATATTTCATGTGTTGTTTAAAACACATACGGTTAAATAACATAAAATTATTTTAACACACTTATCACTTACCTATTTGGCTTAAATTTTACGAGTTTTTGACATCCAATACACATGAATAAATCGTAGCCTACTTTGGTGAAGGTTTAGTTGAACGATCGCTTCTGTACTTTTTTCCTAAGCGAGAGTTTTGTATGTTGCTCGATGGCAGTTGTATATACATCCACTGATCCACCGACTACTTTCCCAACGAGTTTTTTTGTAAGAATAAGCTGCCTTCATGCGCGGTCGTTTGCTGCCGATTACAAACATATAAACATATTTATGTTTGATCCGCACAGTTATGCACAGTGCAGCTAAATATAACTGAAACTGTTGTTTATAGTTGTTGCCAAAGTTTACAGTAGCTCGTTGTTCGTTAAGTGGAATATGACAAGGAATGAATGGGCTTAAACTATCATTCGGCTTTGTCTTCTCGCCTCGTTAGCATGACGCCTTAGTGACTCAGGTCAGCGAGCAGTCCTGCGTGCTGAAGGATATGCAAAGGAAACAAACAAGGTACCTCGCCAGGCACATCGCTCTATACATGTCATAGTACATATTCTTGCCTTGAGCTCTGAACTTTCCATGGGGGAGGTGAGGAAGCACCGTACCAGATGTCAGTCCTCGATAAGACGACACAGCGACCTTGCAATGTCTGAACCAACGGCAGTTACGAGTGCAACTCAGTTTTTTGCTAACAGTTATCCGTACTATAATCACATAGGCTACATCCATTCATTTAGCACCAGTTGAATTGATTTTATACTGTTGCAAGTTATTTTTTACAATATATCCCGTACACGGTATATCATATTTAAGTTTTTTTAATCTCGTGGTATTTAATTTCTAGTTCAGGACACCACCGCATGTGAAGATATATGCGGCAGGCTCGTGATGTAGGGTCACACAGCGCGACACTATTTATTAGAGCGTGTGACCTTACGCGCCAGGCAAGGCACCATCTATACTACTGTCACTGAGTAGACAATACCATTTATACCCTCTTCCACTCATATATTGCCAATCTGAGACATGAATGAAAGATGAGGACCCGTACCAGATGTTTGTTTATGTGAATCGACTTGTAGGTGCAGATATATTAAGGGCGCCGTTAACCTCAGTTTTCACCGTCTTTGTTTTATTTTTATATTTGTACCAGATATTTTTTTCTTATTTTAGACATAAATATGTGATTTAAACACCCTCTAAGGAAATTTGTTTACAGTCATAGTTTTTGCGTAATAAATCGTAAACGTCAAAATTTGCACTTTACGGTTTTATATACGCCACTAAAACCAACTGACATACCAAACTGAAAAAATTCACAGTGTATAACAATGCTGTAGGCTATGATTTGACATACATAAAAACAAAAAATAAAATACTTTTGTATTTAATAAAAAATACTAAATTTTTAAATGAAAATTAAAAAATATCAAAAAATTTTTTAAAATAAAACAATACCTATATTTTTGTTTTTATATGTGTCAAATCTTAATCTTTAACATTGTTATATATACGCTGTGAATTTTTTTCAGTTTGGTATATCAGTTGGATTTAGTGGCGTACATAAAATCGCAAAGTGCAAATTTTGACGTTTACGACTCATTACGAAAAACTATCAGAGAAACACACACTTACTAAGAAAAAGTTTTAATCACAATTAATGTCTAAAATAAGAAAAAAAAAACATATATATATGCTACAAATCTAAAAATAAAAAAGACGTTGAAAACTGAGGTGAATCGCGCCCGTAATGAAACATATTCCGAAAAATACATATCAGCATAGCTGTTATATGTATGACTCAAGAAGATGTGGTCAGCGACTGTGACCGACGACAAAGCCAGCCATGCAGACATCTTTCTGCTACGACTTTTGCAGGTGGTCTCGAATCCACCTCTGTAACGACTATCTGACGTATTGTTTAAATATTGCGCAACCCTAAGCTTATTACAGAATTGTCGTACAGGTGAATGTCTTGCTTGAGATTAAAACCCTTGAAGCCTTACTCTGTGAAATGTCACAGACTAAGATTACTATTTGTACCCTTTAAATGTAAGTTTTTATTTCACTTAGGTCGTACACATATCGCAGAAATAGTATGTGATAGGCTACTATCCTACTGATTATAACAAGCGCGTGCATGTTTTTCGGTATTCACACATGGCTTCAATAGTCACGTTCTTCATGTTAGTGCTTGAGGTAGGTGGCGCAGTGGACATTTTTTCGGATGGACACGGGTTGAATTACCGACCCAACTTCTCTGGTTTCGGTTTTCCCGTGGTCTTATGAATCACTCCTGTTGCGTAAGTACGGTCATGTAGCTTTGATATTAGATAGCAAACGATATATCTTAACCTATTTTCACGCGTCAGTAACTTACTGCAATGACTTAGTTAATAATCGGTTATACTCGATCGTTAACACCGGTCATCATTACGCTTATGTAGGAGTATTGCCATGAAAGGTGTTCGTTACCCGTTTCAAGGCCACTACCATCATGGTTTCTGACCACAGACAAGGCATCGTGGTGGTATAGATATCACAGCGAACATAGTTACATTCTCAGCGGGGTCACTCCCGGTTTTAACACTTGGTCTCTGTAGCAAACGTCTCAATTCGCCATCTGGCTTTCTCATTGTACTCCACTTACCGTACCATAGCATTACAACGTTAAATAACTTACGCCTCATATTTTTAATGTTCAAGACTTTGGAGTTTTTTAATGCTGTTTTGTTGCAAAAATAAAAAAAAAAAACAATTTCACATTTCTACCAAAAACTGATAAAATTGTAAACATTTCCTCTCTTGTTATTTTATCCAACAAAATGTTTTTATGCCCAACGTTTTGTTTTTGCACATTAATACGTGGACAACAAAATTTTAATTTTATTTTACTACTTGCTCGTTCTATCTGGTCCACAGAAATAAGAGACGTCACAGCGACAGAGTATGACACGTGATAGCTAATTAAATAAACAAGATCAATCTTGGAAATGGTTTTTCACTTTAAAATATAAAAAAAAAAAACAATAATAATACCTGCCCTTATTTCACAAAGTTTGTTAATTGGAATAACGTTTCTACTAGCGATATGAGACTTGTCATGAGTTTCTTGTGGCTTCCGTGTAAAATATGGGTTATCTTGTTACTGTAGATGAGTTAATCTGTATTACGGATAACACAGAAAAACCGTTCAAATTAGGTTTTGCATTGTTGTTATCTAAAAACTGTAGGCTGCAAAACTAAAGTTATTGTACGAAAGTGTCGTCAAAAGTAATATTTAACAGTTTAATTGTGTTTGTTTATAATTATTGGAATATGATTTATTTAGTAACAGAGTTGTTTTAAGGGTTTTCCAAGTGCCCTCGCTACAGGTAACGGTTTGCCTTCTACCTCAGTCATTTGTTTCGTATTTTGTTACTTTATACTATCGACGAATTATTAGACCATATTTGCCATTTTACGCTATTATTATAATACGCTGGAATGGTTTTACATGGTTTCAGCGATATCACGTCAGGTGAAAGCTGGGATTGTTCCGTAACAACGACCATGGTCGATTTTTCTCCCAGCTCCTGTCATTTTGTCAAGTTGAGAGTCACCATCTCTAAAGATCTCGTCCACGAGACGTAAAAAACCCGCTTACCTTACCTTACGTTTTCTTTCATGAATTTTGCTCAGCTTCCTGGTTTAAAACAGTAATAGTTCGTTTCAAAACTGACGCGGTTGAGAAATACATACGTCGGGTTAATTGAAACAGTGAATACGCAGGAATGACGTTTAAGACATTGATGCTAAGTCACAGTACATTTAGTACTCTGTTAATTGGTTCTAGTGGAGTCTCTGCTGGATACAAGTTAATTTCGCTACTTTGTGTTTGCAGTGAGAAGTTATCTCCGTAGACTATGTTTGCATGTGAATGTGAACAGTTTGGATAACGGATATAAGTTTTAAAAGGTTGGTATCAACCGTAATGGCATTAGAGTAGGAACCATTACTTCAGAGTCATAAGAAACACGGAAGGAATCGATAAGGTCTGTAGTTATTAACCAGTCCTTCATTCACCTGTATTTACACTTGCCTCTCCGGGTTCAGCACTAGCTGTTGTCCCATCACCCTCATACTGCGGAAAGCTATGGCGAACCAGCGCAGAATCACCTCGCCTAGTCGGCGTTGGGTGTTGTCGGGGTTCTCCACATGTCTTTGGGCAGAACAACAATCATCATTCACCTGGTAAACAACGTATAACCTAAACTAGTATGGCCTTCAAAGGTATGGGCGAGCCAGGATCAAAACGGTGTCCTCTCAAATGCGAAGGGAGTGTTCAATCACTGCAGCATCTCGCTCGTTATGATTGTGATAAAGTTTCCAGAAGAATTACAGCCGTACGTTTACGACAAGAAGGTAGAGTAAAATTGTAATTGAAGTCGTCCTAAAAATCTGTACAAATGAAGTACGATTGCACCCAAAAATGAACCAAGCTAATTGTATTCGTAAATTCAATCATAACCTCACGTACTTGTGATGGCGGAGGATTCTATTTACGTTTCAGTAAACGCGTGTTGGCCACGTAACTGAGGAGATCGACGAGAGAGAGAGAGAGAGAGAGAGAGAGAGATAGGTAGTAGGGAGCAGAGCAAGTGTCAATGATTGAGGCGGTAGCTAGCATGTGTAGCTTGTCACACAGGCGCAGTCAGTCTCAGCAGGGGGCGCCTCTCTGTAGCGGCGCGCTGCCAACACAAACATGCTGTGTTGACGTGAGTCTACCGCTACATTCTCCCCGACTGTGCGTGCACAGTATGTAACATGTCTCACCAAGATACGAGCCAAGTCCGTGCTATTCTTTACTTTAAAGCACGACTCCACTACCTCTACAAGTACTACAGGGGCAGCTTCTTAGTTCTACACCCTGCGCTGCATCCACCAGTATACCTGTTTGTCCAAGCTTCACTCTGAGATACAATACGACCGTAGCATGTTTCATGTATTACCAATACATTCTTTAGCTTTAAACACACATGTCATTATTTATTTATTATCCAGTCTTTAAAATAAAGTACTCTTCAGGATAGTCATGGACGAGAAGACTGACGCCAACTGAGGGTCTTGCGCATAAATACGACTATGCAAGTAGTCAGTGACGGCCCTAGTGCCCACGTTACCGAGTCACGCACTTGCAATATAGGCGCAGGTAGGTAAAACAATTGTAACACTTCCCTTTCCCTAACAAATTCGCTACTTAAACTAAAGAGGGCGAGGTTTAGTGGAACCCATACCTGGAGAACACAGCGACTGACTAAGAGTAACTGCGTACTTGATAAGTGTACGCGAGTTGTGGAACTTTCTCTGTCAAGATTTCTTGGCAGAACTGGAATGTTTATTCTTGTTTTTCGTGCCAATAATATGTATGCAATGAATGTCGCTAGTCGTTGCGTTGCAGGTAAACGCTGGCTGCATGAATTTATGTTAGAATTATATTGATAACGTTATTATACACGAAGACTTCGTTGTAGCTCTTGATGGATATGATCGCTTAAAAATGTTTAGTTCCTTTCATTCTGCTTGAAAAATTACGCGCACCGAGATTTTATTACATGTTTGGGAACGTATTGCGATTAGATAGAGATTAGGAATAGCTTGTACAATAAAGCATAGGTTTCCAGAAGGCTGCCGGCCCGAAGTGATGCCATGCTTTCAAAATTGGTCTACATGGCAACTTCTAAATTTCAGAATAAATGAAAAACTAGTTTTGCTAAGAGAAACAGTGTGCACATGTTTGATTTTAGAATTACTTCAGGAAAGGAGAAAAAAAACTTTTGGTTTTCAGCAAGCTGAGAACCTTAAAAGGCATCACCGTAGTTACTGCACTGCAGTCAACTTAACACACAGAAAGAAAAAGTTGTGTACATTGTCAAATTTGTGGCATGTTAGTACGGCACAAGACTCACTGGAACGACTGTAGCTTTAAAGATGACCCCCTGACCAGGCCACAAAGCGATGTGCAGATCTTCGGCCCTTAGAAGTACATTCAAGAACTGCTTAACGTGAGTGATGTCTGCTCAGGAACAACTTTCAAGGAATGTAATACGTCTGTATAATCATTCCATATCCTCCAGTACTCTTAAAACCATGTTTTTGTCCTGGGAGTTTTTGTGAAAATTTTAGGGCTGAAAATCTCGTTCCATAATTTCGACGAAAGTGTAGAAACATACGCACACATTTATGCTTGATGTAAGTTATACAATAATAGGGCCGCCGCTCAATATCTCATAGAGGCAAGTTGTGGGCGAGAAGACTGCATGCTAGTTTAGTGACTTGCGCCTAGTGGCTAGGAGAACGCGATTTCTCCGCAATCCAAGGTCTCGAACGTGTAAAATACTTCAACCTAGGCGGCAATTTTAACAGTTTTTATTAAGATAAATTAATGGAATGATATGATTTAGTGTTCCCATGTCAAATTACAGTTAACGTTGAGTCCTGGCTGTAGTCGCTGATACTCCGCAAACAGCAGTAGGCCTACTCGAAAACACCACGTCAGGTTCCTACATTTATATCATGAAAAGTAATTGTTCGATTTTACTAATTCAAAATTTTAAATTAATGAATAAACCCTAGCATTAATCCTTGAAAAATTGTATTTGCAAACTAAAGCAATGGTATATAAATTTGGAATAAATATTTTGAAAATTGTTTTTATATTGGTTGATTTCAATAGTAGTTAAATGAAATATTATTTCCGAACTAAAATTTCGCAACAGAATTTAGTTTGTAAGAGAAAATAAACACTCTGTCGGGCTGTTACAAATATAATTAGAATTAGAAAGTTAAAACTTTACTAAATTATGTGTAATCGTAAATTGCATTTTAACAAAAAATTATAATTGGCTCTTTTGATTAAACGTTTTACTTTTAACATAGTGAAAGCTAGTTAACCCTAATCACTAAAAATAATTTTAACGTTCGGTGGGTTTCAACTCGTTAACTTTTACAGTTAATTTTAAAAAAATTTGAACTTAAAAAATAATCGTAAATTTGGTCAGGATGTGCTGCTTTGCTTGATAGCGGCAAATCTTGAAACTATTCATAATGACTACCTGCTGTGAGAGAAAACGAATAGATTAAGAATATTGTGAATCAGCAAGTCACGAAAACACTGATGACTGAATTGGCCGGCGAAAAATAAATGAATACGTGCAGGCAGGACATTTTTCTAGTACCATGTGCAGGCATTATTCCGCCGAATGAAAAACTTTCCTCTGCGAAATTTTGAAACTGATGTAAACAATACCCAGGGCATTATTATATAATTACTGTAATTAGTAGATACAGGCACTCGCAACATGGAAAGGAAGCGGCAAGGATGCTCAAACCAGGATTTGAACCTGGGTTACCTTAAATGCAAGTTCAAAACCTCACATGTGCGCAAACTTTGCTTGGTGTCTAGCTCAAAACAACTTTCCATGTGTATCTACGCTCGTTTACTCAATTAGCGTCGTTCTCTTACGTAATGAAGGATAGATTCATAACTATAGTTACTGACATTTTAAAGCCGCGTACACACGAGCGCGCCGCGGCTGCAATGCAACACGCGCCGAACAGTATTCGCGAGGCGCGCGCAAGTGTGTACGGAGCTTCGAACACGCGCCGAGCGCACTCCGCGCACGCCACGAACAGGCGCGCCGCGAACCACCGACTGTCGGTTTTTGCTACGAACACAAAGCGATTTGGCGCGCCAGTGTGGA
>PNEQ01021692.1:0-12589 GCA_003012365.1 Medauroidea extradentata | reverse complement strand
AACACTACCTGACGTTACAGGCGACAGAAACGTAATCGAATTTGTTCGGTAATTTCATCATCCTATTCCAGTTTGAAGAGAAACAGAATAATAAAATGGTAGCCTTTGGATTTTACGGACGACGAGCTGATTAAGCTGTGTGTGGCCCTGACGTTTGACAAGGCTCCCGATTTACCATTTGACTTAACGCTGAAATTGGTATATTCGTAGTAGGCATCGTCGAAAACTGGTATAATGTAAATAGCAGAAGATGCAATGTTAAATATAATTATTGTATTGTACATGTGAAAACTCATAATTGAAAATAAGTATCGACAGTATAGTGTTTGTGTGCTCAACTCGATAGGGCACCTGTGATTTACTTCATGAAATAGTCAATACGAAAATGTGTGAGTTTTCATTCCGAAGCCAAAATATTTGTAAAAGAGTCTTTACACGCAGAACATACTTTTCAAAAGAAGGCCTATTCTGTAACAGTTTCACTCTCGTACATGATATTTATACAAAGACATTTACTGGGTTACTGTCGTCGTGACGATAATTCGTATTCTGCAACTAAAAGTGGCGCTGTGACTGTCTGTGAAAAGACTCGTGACTCTCTTTATATAAAGATCGGGTTCTAGGGTGTTGTTACGAGACAATGTTCGTGAAAATGGCCACATATTTAAGTTGTGTTCTTCAACTATTCTTGTTGAAGAAGAAATCAGATTGAAATGTTGCTTGGAGGGATACCGAAATACATTAATTTAATTTTCCTTCAATATGATATATGTTTTGAAAATTATATTTCTATGTATGTTAACTTTTACTGCCGACGCAAACGATAAATTCAATACTTTACGTATGTGCTGCTCTCTCTAGGCCGTCGATACTAACATAGTACCAATGCTGCTATCTCCTGTAAGCTCTGTGCATTATCTTCCTAGAAGAGACGAGCTGACTCTAAAATTTCTAAAATAAAATTTCCCTAAGGGAGAAAACATTATTTCTATTATTTAATACTTAATTTAAGTAATTAGTAATTCTAAACATACTGTGAAAATTCAGAGAGTATAATTCAGTAAGATGTATGAAGGTTTTCAGAGCACACCCTACAGTGTTGCCAAGCATATTGAGATGGTGGTAAACGGAATTGTTAGAGAATACGATATAAAGACAGACACGAGTGAGTATTGTAATCACTGTAGCTCTCGGGAGACTGTCACAGGTGACGATCTTTACCAGAGGTGAAGCTAGAGAATAGACCCCCAGTAGAGGAGAAAGTTCAGCTGTCTCGTCTGTTTGGAGTAATGGTACTTCGGAGGGTGGCACGTGACGTCACTGCGGGGCAGCGAGTCCCTCTATCTAGGGCAGTATGTGATTCATTTCTGGTAAACCACCTTATTGCTCCGAGGCCAAGGCTTTTGTATTATTCACTTGGGTATAAAACTGTTTGCTTCAATACACTTGGTTATCTTGCTTTGTATAAAATAAGTGTGGAATAGTGCATGAAACATTTAACTAATAAATACTATTTTTCAGTAAACCAAAACACTGGAGAGAGGCTAAGACTTTTTGCAGATGACGTTTAACAAACTAAATGCTTTTATGACGCGTATGTAGCACCAGATATCCTAGATTCTAAGAAGATGTGTAATGTGTCGCTCAAAAAATCGTCCACCACGTAACACCAACAATTCGACGCTAGAATGGTTGCGTAATTTTTAATTAGAGTGCGATATTCATTTTTCCTAAAAGAGCATTACTACCAATTCGGAAGAATAATAATATTATTTTGATTTGTATTGTTTTGCATGCCGACAAGGAAATTGCAACTGTATCTGTATTCTGTTGACTGTACAGCATGTTTGTTTTTATGTAGTTAGTAATTATGACTTTAATAGTGTCCGAATCACAGATGTGATAGGCTGTATAACGGAGAGAGCATCACGCTATATACTTGTGTTCAAAATGGATACATCAGGCTTTAGTACTTAGATGATGTGTACATGTTTTGCTGGATGAAGGAAGTCGTGTTTTCGTACCAATTGCCGATTATATATAGCTGTATTTGTACATTTTAATACAAAATAATATCCTAAGCAAAATTACGTTAAACTTTACAATTTTTTGTAAAAATTTTGTGTATGTGTGTGACAACGCTATTACCGTAGGAAATCACGCTTATTAATAAAACACCGTAAGTATTACTATGACAATATTTTTATTATGTTTTACATTTACATGTTTGTTGACACAGGAGCACATATTGCACTCAAGAAATTTTGCGAATTCACGAAGTGTAGTCAAATTATGATCGACGCAAAAATATGTATATAGACTACACTTTTAATCTTGAATATCAAATTGAGATTTATCACAGGCGTATTTTGTCGTAAAGTAGATACAGCTGAAGCTCTATATACTATAATACTGTACATTACCTTAACCTCTACTGTACAGAGTGACTGTTATTTGAAGCTTCATTCTGTTTCACATTTTGGCGTCAATCAAAATGCATCGTTGTTAGAACCATGCAATAAATGTTTCACCATTAGCCGAACTCTAATGTATGTTTAGGGGGGGGGGTTGTAGTTCTTCCCCTCCCCCTTAAAAATACCGAGATGGGGCCATGCTGTGATGTAGGCCATTACAAGTTGTCTAACTACAGGCGTTCAGTATGTATACGCGACATACAGTGCTGCTATCTACTGAGTAAGAAACTCACCACAGTTGGCTGGAGCTCATTCTTAAATTACATGTTCGACTTGAACTTCAACAACTGTACGTCTGGTTTATTTTTGTAAATCTGACGTTATTGGCATTTTAATAACTCTGAAATTTTAAAACACGTGATAAGTTAAAAAGGTTACGTAATTTAATTATAATGTATGTACGCATGTGGATTATTATTTTTATCAAAACACATTGACAAACGAATAATCCTATCAAGTACTTGTTATTTATTAGAACGGAGGTTACTAACAGAAAGTGTTGTATCCTGACAGCCACACCGTCTCTCTTTCAATCTCCCTGAACACCGAGCGATTTGAATGAGTTACAAGGTAGCTCACTCTCGTTTCCATTCCACCAGAAGCCAATAAAACCTTTTTTAAGTCTTTTTTCGGGCTGCCACTCTTCCATTCACGTGTTGAGTGCCTAGCGTGTGTCCAAATGGTGAAGGGGTTTAATTAGTATCGCTCACATCCCTCCATGCACTATGCCATCAGCTTTCTTGCTGTCTCTACTCCGCCTCTTGGAAACTCAATTTTCCCGACCCACGCATGTGTAATTACATTACTTCGTTTCCAGACAGACGCTACCCATCGCGGTGTCGGCGTCAATTAATCTCGTCAGCTTGGGCTCACGGCCGGCCAGCTGTGACGACATTCCAACCACGTGGCGTACCTGTTATGTCCTTCTGTACTATACTCCATTCCTTTAAGCTAGTTTATATTTTCCCGTTAATGTAAATATGGCATTCATAGTAACAGACGTATGTAGATATATTTTACCGTACTTGAACGATGACATCTGAAATTACCATTGAACGGTTTTTGCAGTAAGTATTATGACAATCTGAACTTTTTAAAAATATATTCGAGCGAATGTTGCTGAGTTGTTGAAAACATATGTTAAAACACAACAACTTGACACAAGAAAATAAACTCGAAGAAGTCAAGTTGTCAGTCAATACGTAACATGTACTAAGCCTAATTTAAGGAAACAAACAAAGAAGACAATGGTGTCCAAGGTATTGCTTAGCGCCTGAAATGATTAATAAACGTTTTTTGAATAGTATATTACATTATAATATACTAGCGACCCGGGCAGCACTAATTTTATCAGCCAATAATTAAAGTCTATACGTTGCCGTGCCGCTCAATTCCAAGTCTCAATGCTACTTAATTAATAAATTAATTAATTTGTAGGAAAAACATGACACAAATTGAAAAAAAGAAAAAAAAAAGAACTTCTGTTGATCTGATTGCTACCAAACTACACAGGATCAACCGCTGGGCTAATCTGGAGACTGCCTGAAAATTTCATCAAAATCACTCCAGCCGTTTTTGAGTCCTTTGCTTGCATACTTGTCGACACGCGTCCCAATGTAGCGTCTGTTTGTGTCCATGGAATGTAAATATTAATACGCAGATTAAACCAGTTGCTTGGTGTTGCTTCTCGTTCTAAAACATAAATTTGAGCACAGTACAGGTTAGTTTCTTTCACTGGAAACTAAAACTTTTGTAATGTCATAACAGCTGCTAATTATCTGTAGTAATTAGAATTCGGCTAATGGCGAATTATGTATTGTGTGGTTTTATCACCTACGCATGTTGTTTGGTTAAACTCAATTCACGCCGACGTGTGGAACAGAATGAAGCTTCAAATAACAGTCGTTCCCAGAGCACTGTTTATGGCATTCCGGAATCTGAACTTTTAATGATTCTCTCTGCTCTTAGGATTGCATCTTCTAATCTATGTCGATTACAGACACACATAAGCAGTTGTCAGGGTCATTTGCACGTATTTTTATATAGAATCATTTATCTCTATAAATATACTAGAGAAAAATAAAAGGCAAAAGTGCCATGTGAAGCGTTGCGAAAGTCATTTACATTCTCTTTTGACGTGCCTCGCTATTTGAGAGGACCTGATATTGGAACCAGTAATGAAGCGATATTTTTTTTTTTTCGTGGGAGAGAGGGCACAGCATGTTGGTTGGGGGAGAGGGAGGGCAGAGTTTATCGGAAACGCATTAGTTATAGCGCGGTTTACGGACGTCCTCTTTTCGGCGGTGTTGATCGACAACATAGGCAAAATTGCTCTCCAAATTATTTTCACTAACTGTACGAGCGTCCCTAGCAGGAAGCCAGGTGTCGACGAAGTTACTTATTGCAGATGAGATATTGTTTTCTCTTGTGCTTGTACTTTGACGCGTGGGAACAGCGTAGCGATAAGAGCCAGTGTCCCACGCTTGACGAGAAGCATATCGCCTCTATTCGCAGCGCGCCAAACTGGCGTGCAAGGTTTCCGCTGTAGTCTTTTTTTCTATGGGACTTTAAGTGGTGGTCCCAATATTTTATTTTTTAATAGTTTGAAGTAAAGACCAACGCATGCTTCTCGTTTCGCACGAATTCAGGTAATATTTTCGGTGTTACATCAGTCTAAAAAAACCCGTTTTCAGCCATTTTGAGAGACCCGAATATCATGTTTGTGACAAGCGTGCTGAATTTTTGGAAAAAAAAAAAAAAAATAGAAGCGTGGTCTCACGTGTGTGTTCTTTTCGTAGGTAAACATAATATGTATAACTTAAGCGGTTTCGCGTTAAAATGTATGCACGAGAAACGCTGCAACGCCGTCCATGCGCCAGTCGAGGACTCCTCTTGAGGGGTATGGAAAGGTACGATGTCGAGCGGACGACTGGAAAATTCAATCATCAATAAAATCTTAACTATTCATCGAATTTCGATTAGATTTTTTTGCCGAGTAGATATTTTGTCAGCTGACCTTTATTTATATAGCACTATGATGTAGTATGCTTTACTTTCGAGAAAAAAATTAGAAACAATTTGTAGAAAAATAAGGGCTCGAAAGCACAAAATCTACAAAAATTAAAAACTGTCATTTTTATAATTTTAATATGAAAATATCTAGGTCTCTATAATAGCCGAAATTAAAAAAAAATACTTCCGTTTTCATTTGAAAATAATTTTAACGACCGTAAACCTCTCGCGCAGAGATTTTCGGATAGTAAAATTATTTTAAAACATAAACGCGAGTATTTTTTATATTTGTTTATTATAGAGGCCGGTATATTATTATATTAAATATTATAAATATCACAGTTTTCCATTTTTGTAGATTTTGTGGCGTAGTGCTATATAAATAAAGATCCGCTGATAAAATTTCTACTCGGCAAAAAATCTCATCGAATTTAAATGAGTAGTTCAGATTTTATTGATGGTTGAGTGTTCCTGTCGTCCGCTCGACATCGTACCTTTCCATACCCCTTAAGTAACATAGTCGAGTGTGGAGATGGTGAGAACACAGCACGTTTAATACACAACATGTGTAAGTACTGGCCAGTTCAAATGTGAGTCCAGAGTGTTAACTGTACAACCACGCTCTGCATGTAGGCAGTGAATGGTGTAATGTTACGATGTGATGAGCCAGCACTCCTTGTAGAGGTGACATAATATTATTACTGGAACTATTAGCCAGCTTTCCTTCTCGGTGAATAGTACATTGTGTATGCAGACAGTGTACTAAATGTAAGTTATATCATCACTGTATGTAGAAGTAATGGTTAAGTACACTGAATAGTTTTTGATGAACTGGAACGCAGCGAGAGCTTTCTTGAGTATTTCCCCGAGCTACTGAACTAAGGTGATAATCGCTTTACATACGCAGGACTACGTCGGCTGTAGAGCATCATAGATATTTTCCTCTTCCACGTAAATAACAGACTGTCTATGCGAACGTATTGTAGCTCCACCAGATGGGCGGTCGAAGCACGTTGAAATGTATTAGAAAAGCACGTTTGTTCTTAAAAATAAGATCACTTTACAGAATACGAGTTTTTAAGTTAGTTCCAAATCATGATGTCTAAGAAACGTTGTTTTCAAGCTCCCTATGATGACACAGGCATGTGTCAGAATGTGTGACGTGTTACTAGAGGCGCAATCATATTTCGCCCTTATTGATGCTCCCTTCCTAGTGAGTGGGGATAGAAATTTTGGTGAGCATTTTATTTTCATCGCTGGTAAGTTGTGCTACGAGCGAGTAACATGGGGATGTCTCCAAGAATTCTTATGTTCCTTCGTGCTGGACGCAAGACCTCTGGGCTGGCGCTCGGTTGAGATGACGTTTAGAGGGCGGAGACAACAGAATAGTAGGCGTGGCTCTTCACTGATATCTGCCAATGCCACGGCCCTTGTCACAGATACGTCGTTGGTCTGTACATGGCGCTGTCAGCGACGAACGTGCGGAGTTCTCGCTCCACGTACTTCGCGTCGTACGTAATTTATGATCCTCGGCGTACGAGCTGCTCCGACTAATAATTCACGTAGTAATTAGTAGCTTGAATCTTCCGCGGGGTAAATGGGTTGGTTGGGCGGCGGCTGGAGAAAGCTTGCCCGGGGTGAATGGGGGAGGTGGGTGTTTGCACCTGTGCGGAGCTGTGTTTTTCTCATGCCTGAGGAGCAGGTGGAGAAGCGAAGGGGCAGGGGAATGGGCAGACGACAGTGTTATTAAAGTGGGTGCGTCCCCGCCCCAGCCCCCCCCCCCTCCCTACACACCTAACCATGCCAGAGAGCCGCTCTCCTCAGATTCATAATGCATGCGCCGACAATGAAGCGGGCTGCACGTTCATCGTTGCCGCAGTTCATGTGTAGGAGGAGTGCCCCACTGATGTAGGGGAGAGGGGGCTATTGTTGCCTCCGCTCTCAATTATTAATCCTGTTAAGGAGCTCCCTAGCTCAGAAGACGATCGGATTACGTTGCGAGACTCGCTCCTAAAGCCTCTGCTTGGTTGACTGTTTTTTGGACTGAATATTTTGTCCAGATTTTACACACTCATTTGTCTTATGCATGTTTTGAAATGCAATTCGTCGTCAAAACTCTCAGGAAAACCAAAAATTTAAATCCTTCGTTTAAATCTCCGTCTGTTAACGTTGTATTATTATTTAGACGCCCATAGATAATTAACTGACCATTATGATTCCTTGTTCTTTCTAACATTTTACGGCCTACAGCATTTATAAACAATATAGCAATTAAAATATTTTTATTTTCCTATACACTATCATTGCATTTAATGAATTATTCATCGCAGCGTGCACCGATTTCAAAACATTATTTTAACTAGCGGTTATCTACATTTCTTTTCCGTCCTCGTGCCGTGGTGATTAATCTGGTCCTTTTAATCCTTTGTGAAGGATCTGACATTCACTTTCAAGTTTTAACTGCTTGCGACTCTAAATTCGGTAACTCCAGGCCACGGGTGCAATTTACGCTAGTTTTGTGAATATTACATTTTTAAACTGTACAAGGGAGCAAATTTAGTAAAGATTTGAAATGCGTGTTCTTGCTATATAGCCTGGTTTTTTTTTTTCAAAACAAAATATTTTAAATGTAGTCTTATTGGTGACCTAAAGAAAAAGTAACGACTCAAAAAAATCATAAATGGGCAAAAATACCATAAATAGGAGTCCATGGCCTGTCAGAGGTTGTTGTGCACGATCTTGGCCTGAGACTTCTAGGCCACTTGGGTGATTCTTGCACTTTCACAGCCTACATCGTCACCTGTAAGC
The DNA here is from genome assembly GCA_003012365.1 of Medauroidea extradentata. Taxonomy (NCBI): domain Eukaryota; kingdom Metazoa; phylum Arthropoda; class Insecta; order Phasmatodea; family Phasmatidae; genus Medauroidea; species Medauroidea extradentata. The sequence continues at coordinate 4,295 of PNEQ01021692.1, read as the reverse complement.
GTTCTAAGCATTTGCGACTAGAGGACCTTTTTTGTTCCTCACGGTGTACTGCCCGAAAAACCAACATGTAATGTTCACAAAACGTAACGCCAACGTAATTATATGCGATGTAAGGGAGGCAAACCCTATTATTTTCAGGAAATTGAAAAGTTAGAATGCTGAAATTATTAAATGTATAAGATTTCAATAATACTTAACACCACCCAAAGAATCGTAATATAACTCCTAACCATTTTTTTTTTAATATTTTGACAAAATACGATTTTCAAACTCCATTTTCAAGGGCGTATTCCGCCCTTAATAATAGCTTTACTCGAAAGTGTCTTTACATAATGTCTACTTCATTTTTCATGAGGAATCACCTCCCGGAGTTTGGGCTATTAATTTCCTTACATCCTATTTTTGATTTTTGATGATTTTTAACTTTCGAGTTAAGTTATTAAACGTTTGTAAATGTAATATTTATACTCGTTTAAATTGCCTGTGTTGTTTAATCTTGGTTTTAAATTAATTAGAAAATTATAAATTCGTTAGAAAAGTCAGTTTACAAATAGCAAACTAAATAGTTTTAAAAACATACGTAATAAAAGTTAACCTGTTAGAATTTACATTGAAAAAGTAAATACATATTCCAAAATTGATTTTAAAGTTTTACGTCCACTTCAAAATTTAAAATACTTTTAGTTAATAAACAAATGAATTTGTTGTTTTATATACATTTAGATTGAATACATGGGTATATATGTATATGCCATGTGACGAATACGTAGTTATTAAAGTGGCAGCAACTACAAGAACCTTGTTTACACGAGCCACAGCGGTGATCAACAAACACTAGGCTACTGCAGTCGCGACAACTATCTACTTGTGTGTCGCCGGCTACCCCTGTTTCAGTCTTAATTCATATTTCGTTTAATGAGTCTTGCAATGGACGTACATTATTTTACACGAAATTTGAAATCATATGTCGGCGGGTGTTTTGTTATAGATGAAGGTTTTGGACAAACACATTTCATCTTCCGTTCATTTGCAAGTTTTTGAGTGGCTTTAAAAAATATAACTACTGCCTGAGAAGGATACGTAGGTATTTTGAGTGTTCTAGTTAATAAGTGACTAATGTTACACAGGCAACTAGGCGTTCTTCCTAATATAGTAAATATGATCGTCAAGACAAGTTGCTTTATCGTGACTGGAATGGAGTTCGCTCTGGGGATACTAGCTCGTAGACGGAATAGTACTATGGCATGCTTCGTTGCCTCGTTCCACGAGGAAGTGCAGTTCGCACGAGAAGGGAAAGTACTTAACTCAGTCCACATGGAACACTGTCTTGACATTCGAAGTTTGGTTAACACGACTAGAAATGCATATAACTGGTACGAGTGCATGTATATTACAGGGTTCACTTTAATATCTCACACTTTAAGGGTGTCTTGCTAACTATACAACATCACATTGTCTGTCCATAGTAAAGTGAACACTTTTTTAACTAGTATGTGTAATTTTATGCTAGTTTATTTTGCTAAATTTTTGTATTGTACATTTTTTGACATATATACATTATGTTAAGGCCTGCAGGATAACTACTTCTAATAAATACGTTTATGCTATAGCACAAGGAAAACTCACAAGTACAATTATGCATTTATTATACGTTGCTCTATAACGTTTACACATAATTATTCTTAGAATTAGGGGCATATCCTTCAGTACGTAACTTACATTAGTACAAATAACATTTCAATGAACATAGCTAAACTGTGTTCATATGAACTGTAACTATCTAAACAAACAATAAACGAACGGTGTTTGCATGCATAAATACTAGCTGTACACTACAATATGTGATATTTTTAGTGGCATCTCTGTAGTTGAAAACTGGGTGAAGATTAGTGCAGATAGTTTCCAATGTTCATTCTACTTCGTTTATGATGTTGCAGAGTTTAAAAAATTAAGTTACCTCTATGTTGGTTATGAAATATTCTATGTTCAAAGCTTCTACAAAGCTTATAATCCACTGCGTAATGCTTTCTTCGTTTTTTGTTTTTATTACAATGCGCTGGCCAACAAGCACACTGTGTAAATGTACTTTATATACAGGATGATTGAATATTATAGGTGTAAACGAAAGGTGTTAGTATAGGACACTGAAACTAGCATATAATCCTTATAATCATAGGTCCGGAAATCAATGGTTTTCCCGATATGACGTAACACGACTGAGGACATGAATACCTTGTAACATAGTCCCCGAGGATTCAAACCCACATATACAGTATGCTTTTGAGAACACGTTACAACAAATGATCCACGCCGTTCATGTGAAGGCAGGTTTCGGCAGGTGTCCTATCGATTCCCGCACATACTCAAAAGTCAAAGACCTATCCCGAATACGTTGACAATCATCCACAATTCCAGAATGTGTTCCCGGAGTTCATAAACGCTATCAACAGAGCTGGAATACATCATAACTTTCAACATCCCCCACACACAAAAAAAAAATCTAACACGTTTCAATACTGACATGGCTGCACAAGTGCATACGTCGTATCGGGGAAACCATTGGTTTCCGGACGTATATTCTCTGAGATTATTTCCATGTTTCATTGTCGCCTAGTTACCCCTTTCGTTTGTATCAATAATATTCGAACATCCTGTATATTAATAATCTACCACGCCTGTCACAGATACTTCGTGGTGTGATTGCTATTTAGTATGTGCTACAGGATGGCCACTCAGGCAACTGCTGCGACGCCATTTCAATGAACAAAATTAGCAACATTGGGAAATAAAATAATAGAAAACAAAACTAACCATTTTTTAGTATTTCAGAATGCAAAAATCTTAGTTGATTTAAGATAAATACCGTACAATTTACTGAACATACAGTTCCACTCGCATATGTGATATCTACTATAAGTTGAATCTTGAGCGCATGAATTTTACTTTTTAAGCTGTAATGTTACAAACATGTGGTTTTCTACTATTTAGTTAATAAATTACTGTTGGTTTTAGTAAAAATAAAATTGATTTATTTTTAAACAAGGAGTGATTTCAGTATCCACTTGATAAAATATGTTGTTGTAATACTTAACATACATCATACGCAAGGTTTGCGAATCGCCTTAAAATTATGACTTGACGTGTAAACGCGACACGTTTCTTATAGAATGCAGGTACTAATGCGGAAACGAAATTAAGAAAGCTGGTATTTAAAATTTTGCTATTGTAGTGGGAATGTTGTTAAGACGTGGGGGGAAAAAACGGGACGTAGTGTGAACACCATACATGGAATAGATAATAGAACAGGCGAGGTTCCAAATCAGGTAAAGAAGTGCAGGGAGGGAGTAGAGAAGGCATGCAATGTGTGAGGGGGGGGGGAGGATACCACACTGTGGCGCGGGCTACCAAGCGCCCTCCATGTCGCCGCGACAAAGGCGGCCTGATTGTGGCGCCACCGTCTACCTCTCTTCAACTCAATTAACCTCGCCCGCTCTCTGGTTACACCCTCCTTCCACTACTTCCGGTCTACCTCAGCCCACTGCCAGGCCAACCACTTCCCCTCCTCTCAGCGTGGACTTATTACTACTGCACTGCACTTCGTGAATGCGTCGCAATTTCATGACGTCCTACCTACAAATCAAGTTTACAGTTTTGGTCTTGGTGGGGTGGGTGTAAATGATTACACTGTAATTCAAGAGGTACGATTATTATTAATGTTTGGGCGTTAGCGTTAGTTTAACATTAGTTCTGTCTTAGTTAAGTGTTAGCTCAGCATAGGTCATTTCATTCACACTAAGTAGCAAAGTTTATAATTTATAACATAATAGCAGTTAAGTGAATACAAAAAGAATTGGGAGTTACAAATATTTATCTAAAAATTTCGTAATTATCATAGTGCTTTACTTTTCGAAAATTTAATAAGAAAAAAATGCACATGTCAGGTTATAAAAATTTGACCTCAAGTGCTCATGATGTAAGGCGAATATATTACGAGATAAAAGTGCAAATTAACTCCATTCTTATTAATGGTACCTATATCTTAAATATAACTTTGTAATATAGAATTCCTATATGACAGATTGAGAATTCTAATGTATTTAATCTATGTTAATTTTTGTAATGCATTTTAAAACGCTCATTCTATGGTCAATGAAACTCCGAGCTAGGCATAAATTTGTTTTTCAAGTTTGAGTATGCTATGAGAAATTATGTTAAAATTAATACAACATCTGAGGTTGTAAACTATACTAAGTTAAAGTCACACTTCTTTAAGAATTCGAGCAGCTTACTAGGCC
>PNEQ01021691.1:0-23054 GCA_003012365.1 Medauroidea extradentata | reverse complement strand
TATAAATGCCTTCATTAATAAAATACTTTATAAACTTGTTTATGTGAAAAATAATTAAAATTTGTATCTTTTATTCTTTTGTTGGTTTTAAGTTTATTTCCTAAAAAATGATAGTTTCTCAGAGGTAAAAAGATTAAATGTCATGAATTGACTATACTATTTATTTTGTTTTGCAGGATTGAAACTTTTCATTATTATTTTTTTTCAAAGTTATGAATTAATTTTTAACATTTCCAACAAATTAATCATTCTTCTAAACTATTACCACATGATGGAGCTGAAATGAACAAAGTAATTTTTTTTTAAGACTTACAGATTTTTCTGAGATTACTTTTATTAATTAGAAAATCTGCATTAGAGATTGCTTTAGTTTGAATAGTTAAAAATATCAGTAATTTTAAACCACAATGAGATAATTTGATTCTAAGTGGCTCGGATATTGCAATATATCTTTTCTAGATGCTAAGCATATGTTTTCTTTTCTTAAACTACATTTAAAAAATTAAAATTTTGAAAACTGTTCCCTATTGTTTTACATATTATTTTTACCTTTTATAGTATCTAAATAAATTTTAAAAAATGCCATTGACAGTTGTTTTTAACAGTAAACCCCTGACAAAAAGCCATATAAGGTTACAAAATCCGACATTTTGAATAAGGATTCTTATTACGGCACAAATTAATTTTCAAGATGCCCGTAATGTTTATATCACTTTTATAGTTCTAAGGAGCAACTGTGCCAAGTTTCACGATTTCTTCACAAAAATGCACGATTTTACACATATCCTCCGGACTATTGAGCCAACATCTCCCACTATTTCTTCATAGATACACACACCAAGATCATCTGTGGTCAAACAACGCATTTTCTTGGGACAGATAGAAAAACCATCTGGAAAATGTCAAGAAAACATACATTCAAACGTAGATTTTATATCTGAACATGAATTGTCCGAGAAGTTGCTACAAACGCTTTCCATTGTCCAAATCAATTCAGTATGTGTAACTTTATCTCTGGAGTTGTAAATACGCACTGTGATAGACTCTTGCTCTGCTGGAGATGCACATGAAAAAAAAATCTTTGAATCCAAAGTGGATCAATGGATGGTGATGATGAAAGCACTTGGTTAACTGAATCTGATGATGCACTCTTTAGCAGTACTGTAGTTGTTTTCCTGTAAGAACATCACTGCGTCGCTTTTTATGTTTTGTGCTTTCAGAATGTTGTAAAACAGACTTTGTAGTCCTTTGTTACAAACATTCACAACATACTTAACTGTGCCCCTAAATGTATCTCCGACCGCTTTGCTCTTGGCTGGCGAACCAATGTCCCTCATCTCAATGTTGTGGAAGACAATGACGAACCACCGTTGTTTCATCCTCGTCGAGTCGCGCCAGCGTCTGTGTATTCCCGAGGTTCAAACCAGCCTCCGAGCTGAAAACTCATCCAGCGCCATTATCTGTACGACAACACTTCTTTGCCGCCAGCTGAAGAGAAGACTATTCTTGATAATATGTCAACACTGGCGAGACACAGCGGCAGCAACTTAAACAACGCTAAGACCCAACCAACTGGGCGGCAGGTATCGAGGGGCTGTGGTAGTTGTTAGCTAACACCATTCCTAATTCGAACTAGACGCTCGGTTGGATAAACAGGCCACGATGGTGGAAAGAGGCGAGGTGGAAGTACTTCGGTTCATGGCGCGTCACCCGTGATTAGTGAATAATCTAATCTGCAAGTTTGCCAACACCCTCCGCATTACGTAGGGCGCACTGCACGGTAATGGCCAAATAATTTTAACTACCTTGCTTAAATCACTTAAGCTACTTTTTAACTATACACCTTTCCAAACGCAATTACAAGACTGCTATCAAAAGTGTTCTAAATTAAAAACTCGATTAATTCGACTATTTAACTCAGACAAAAAGTTACCTGAATCTGAAAGTTCTTAACTCAGAGAAATTACGGCACATTGAAGTTCACGTTGTTTCAAGTTGCGTCATTTATTTATTTTCGAATTACACATCTTACAAAGTGTGATTTGCACCGAGTTGTAAAACGAAACCAACTACCCAAAAAAGAACCATTAATTTGGTTCAGATCACTATATGTGAATAATATTTTTATTAGGTTAAGCTAAACTTGCTGTATCTCTGTAAACATTACTTTGTAGTTGGTTATTTCTTGCAAAGTTCAAACCAGGCATTGAATAATTAAGGAGTGGACAAATAATAAACACGAATCGGCAATAATAGCTTCATGTCCGGTACGGTACACTTGGTATATAAAAAATATTACTGAGGGTATGGAAAATAGTTCTTGACACTTTAACATCTATTAGGATTCCGCACGCTGCTGCTATCCTGCGCAACCAGAGCCTCGGAACCCGAAGAGAGCGATTTAACAATAAGTTATTAGAAAAAATTCAAAGAGTTGGGAAAATAATACGTTAGTTAAGATAGTAAAATAAATTTTAACTAAACTTAACAGCTAATATATAAAACGTGAGAAATTTGAGAAAATTAAACGACAATTTCCAAGGAAATGCCTGAAAAGCGAGAAAATGTATGAGGTTTATTTAAAATTATAAAGGAAAGAAACATTGGGCTGTGTTACAAAAACTTCAATTAACAGATACGCACAAAACCTTACAGTAATGTTTGACGTGTAACGAAATATTAAGCCACGATGCAGCAGAAAATACAGGAAATTACATTAGAAAGGCACGTATTTTTTTTACTGGTCTACGTATTCACCGCGCAAAGCTAATTTACTGCATTAAAGGGTAAATTAACATAAAGTATATCTCTACAATTCTCTTGAAAAATACGCATTATCTCGATAAATCACTTATACAGGAACAATACTATCCATTTCCATCATATATATTCTACATTATTGATACTGTAAAGCGACATTTAAGAACGTAGATGTAAATTATTGTATGGTTGGTCTCTATTCTTAATTTAAAAAATTATAAGATCAAACGTAAAAAATAAGAGCAGAAAATGTTTCCAAAAAGTTGAACGAGAAGACATAACTATATATCCGTTAGTTTGATAAAACTACACAGGTTGACACAAAAATTATCCAGAAGACTTCGTAAAATATTCTCAGCTCCACTTTTTAAGCGAATTTCAATGTACATGCCCTCAACAACTTTTAAAGTAGCGTAAATGACTTTGACGCTAAAGATTGTAACAAATTATCTCCGGACGTAACCAAGTTCGGTAAATTTCAAAGAAAATCGATTAAATAATAATGTTAAAATTAATTTAAAACATTTTTCTCGCAAAATTTGTGAAAAATCACACACACACACACACACACACACCTACGAAGTATATGTACACTCAATTTTATATTTTCACTCAATGCTGTTTAGTAAAAAATAATGTGAATAGTAACAGTGTATTACAGAACTCAAGTTTGCTAGTTAGTAATGTAACTCTTAAAATGCAATTATTCCATACACTAATATGGCGAAAATATACAGGTTCAAACGATGCGACAGTTTCACAAACGAATCTCACAATTCGTTCCCTCTATTCTATTTCTCTTTCACTTTCTCTCTAGCGCAAAGTAGTTCCTCCTCGTCGCTTCGTGGATACGTCGGCGGCAGGGGTTAGCCCGAGTGCACGGTTATTGCACAGACATCGGCGTAGGCGTATGGAAACCCGTGCAATATTCGTGCACTCGGGTTAACCCCTGCCGCTCTTTTAGACTGCGCGATCTTGTCTAGATTATTCTTAGCAATGGTGTTCGTAAATATTCCAGCGGTTGAAGTAGTCCTCCAACCTAACTATGGCCCGTGAATGTGCAAGAGAAAAGCAACGGCTGCGCCCCCCCCCCTCATTCTCCTCCCACTTTTATTGTAAAAAAAAGATTTTACTCTTATTGGTTTAATTTATAGAGGTAACGCTTTCAAACGAAAACGTACTTTACAGAAAATTTTCTTACGAAATACTTTAGAACTGAGAAATATTGCAAATTACCTGTCGCATGAAATGTGTGTGGCATGTCATGCCTAATATTTATTTGCACAGAACCCCTCAAATTACTTCCATTACGTTCACCTGTAAAAAAAAAAACAAACTACATAAACCTAAAAATTCAACACTTGTTTCTTAAAAAGTAAAAAAAAAAAAAAAAACGCCAGGGGGTGATCCTAGACTAATGTAACTCCATAAATAAAGCCAGAATTCGTAGGGGGAAACATTACTAAAAGCATTCGTTGATTTTTATCAACCATCATCCACAAATAAAATTGTTGGAATTTTAGCTTCTGCCTAAAAAAGCGAAATTTATCAAGTTCGTATCAATTACTTAACCGCAGTTATTTTGACGCATTCTTCCCCAAACATTAATTATTTCAAGACAAAGAAACCTACTATTAGTGCATGGATACAATGACACTGTATAACATTACAAAGTAAATATTTTTTGAAGTTAAAATATTTCAAAATATCGTGGAACTAGCGACTAACGCAGTGATGAGTAGCAGTCATTCAACTAGCGATTCTGAACATTGTCACCGGCAACGTTTACCTCTGCAGGCTGCAGCTACCTTATAATTAGGGGCATGCAATATTCGCGTTATACTTTCGCAACACGGTTCCACTGTCATATGTGAACACAATCTTTGAATCCATTAGCCACGAACCTAGATGACATTTACGTGTCTGACCGTTCTACAGGAAGTTCGTTACTTTAGATTCGGTTTCAGTCGCCATATTGAATTTTATTATTTTTTGTATTTTAACAATGTTAAAACTGCGACTATACCGCAAATTATATTTACCTCACATTTTAAATTTTTTATTTTCAGTTTCAGCATTTTTTTTTAAATACAAATAATTTTTATTCTTTATTTTTTTTAGCATGACATTGTAGCCTGCAATGACTTTATCCACTGTGATATTTTTTTTTTTTTTAGTTTGGTACATCAGTTGGTTATAGTATAGTCGTTAAAACGGAAACATGCAAAATATGACTTTAACAAGCCATTAAGCGAAAACTATAAGAGATAAAGAAATTTCATAAGCGCCAAATTTAATCATATTTTGTGTTTACAATAAGAAAAAAAAAATATCTGGTACAAACAAAAAATAAAAAAACGGCGATGAAAATTGTGGTAGCCGCGCCCTTAAAACTAATTGTCGCAGGGTAAAGGGTACAGAAGTACCTCGCCCCAAGGGAAATTCTCGCGAATGTCTAGAAAACACGAACGGGCACCCACGTCCTGACGTGTTGACGCTAACAGGTCTTCCCACTCGGCAGTTGATATCGACTCACTGGGAAAGTAGGAAGACAAGCACCGGACAAGCACAGCCTAGTGGGACGTGCGAGGGCAGACAGGTCCAAGACCACACCTGCCAGTCATTCATAACTCTAATGTCCTGGGGCGAAGTTGCCAGCTAACATTCGTTCACAAGCACATCGACACTATACTCTGTCCGCAATAAGGAAGCAGCTCGTACCACAACACTCGGCGCGCTGGATAGCTACCGACACCAAATACACTGTAAACCAATACCGACAGCTTATACATTTCTGTGAAAACCTGACTATGTATGTATTTCCTGACTCTGTGCATGTGCAAAAAGATTTCGCCATGTCGTTGTACCACTAGCATTAGCTACTAAAATATAGAAGTAAATATTTTATAGATTAAATATTGCTGAATACTTCTGCAACTCTTTTACAGCACAGTCGTGACGCGGACCGGTAGGCCAGTACTTGACTGTATGGTAACTGAGTGTTTATCTGTGCTATCGCCTTAGGCCTGATGTACAGGCCGTCCTAGTGTCACACACGAGTTCTTGAAAATATGTATGAAAGTTGAATGATGCGTTTACATATTATACAAGGGGTTCCGTTTCAAAACAGGAAAGACAATAAAATACCGGGCAGCAAAAAAACCAACAAAAAATATATGGAAATGTTTTATGGTATTTAGCAACAATAAGAATTAGTGTAATAATTATTTGATACATACATAACAAATGCTGATTTAAACACTCTGAGGGCTTTAAAATCGTGGCACATAATATTCAGAATATCACGTGTATGGTATTGTTTGAATGCCTAGAAAATGACGTTTCGGTTTTTCCAGTCGAAAGCCTGACAGACTCCACTGTATGAAAATTGAATGTATGAAAACAGGAGACTTAATGTATGCGTTACCAAAATGCCCTCCGCCACTGCTCCTAGGATGTCGTTTCTGCTTCACATTTTATTGTTATAGGCTGTTCACTTTAACTGAGCACTCAACACTTACAACAACCAAAAACTGTATTTTATTGGGGCCAAAGATGATTATAGTTTTCAGTCTGGTGAAACAGAAACATTTACACTGGTTTTTAGTTTCATGATGGTTATCATATTGAATATAGTGAAGATGAGTGTATGAAAGCTGAAGGAAAGCTTAAGCACTAAGCAGTGCTCACATTATCGTGAACAGCCTATAGCATGGATCGTGTTTAGCTACATAACTAATGCGCTGCTAACCGCTAACCACCGGTAGCTTAATTCGCGTTGTTCCTTATTATAATTATGAGCTGCAATCCCAGCGTAGTACAAAACTTGCTACTCGCAGTAAGAGAGACTGAAGCAATACAATTCATTCTTAAAGCAGTACTAAGCACTTATAGGGACACACCGTTCACCTGCAAAAATATCACTATCTACTACCTATCGACACGGGATGAACGCGCGGCTTACTGAACATCCTAAGGTACTGTCATGTGAAAAACACAACGTAGATTTTTCACCGCTCTCGACATCCAATGACCTTGGTCACAATACAACTAGTTTTCCTGTTATTTATGTTCAGAGAAGTGCCCACTTCACCGTGAATATACGCCGCATTAATAACGCTAACTGCAAATACGCTGTTCCTACTATTCGGAGACACTTGTCAGAGACCGGTGCAGAATAAAGATTATTACGGTCATTACAGAAATCCTGTGGCGTATTTCGTCTTCAGCTAGGTTCACTACATTTTAAAACTACGCACTATGCTACCTAATACATTAGCATACTCGTATAGAAACTCGGGTCACATGTCAAATTCCTAAACTAATAGTGCCAACTGTAATACGCCTAAACCGTAATCTTCGTGAAAACACAATCATTTTTAAGTGACCACAAAACTTCACTGGGGATTACAAAATTACATTTTTAGAAGGAAACTTAACAATTTTGCGGCATTTTTGTATTCTGTACGCTGTGCTGCCTGCAAAAAATCGGTGCTCTAAATAAAAATATTCTAAGGTAAGAAAACATTGGTATTTACGGCAAACTACTTCACTAAACCGCAAAGCAAGATAATGCCGTAATCGGATAGGCCCGCCCAAATTAAGGTTTAATGCAAAAAGGGGCTGTATCACTGGCAAGGCGCGAAAGCTATCATTACCAAGTTGTTTTCATTAGCCACACAATGCAAATGTTATGTAACGTCTAGAACCAAGAAACTGTGAATAATTTCCATGTAATTATAGTCTGTCAAACCACAAAGGTACTAATCTTTTCCTCTTATTCAATAAACGCGGCTTCCTCCCGACCAACTATAGCACCTGTTATACATGAAATTTTAAAACATGTACATTTCACTTACAAACTTTGCCAGTTTTTCATTTAATGTGTTATTTTGAGGGAAAAAAAATTAACCCCAAACTTTATACGTAACGCTACAAAAATATTTTACCGCAAACAAAATGACAAACAAATATCGGTACTGATTTTAAAAACACAAATTTTTATAACAACAAGGTGTAAAAATAAGTCAGCATAAATTCACTTTTAGTGATATGCTGTTTTTATGTTCCCACGCCCATATCTTTATATTATTATGTCCAAGCTACACAGCGCATTTTTACAATAAATAACTAAGCTATGTGCAAATTGTCATTAACAATTTAGTTTGGACGTTCGAATTTTAAATTTGTTTGCACGATTCGTAACAAATAGCAAATTTGTCATTAACTCTTTTTGTCATACAGTGGGATCGTGAGTTTTTTAAAATAAAAATAGCATTAAATATTACCTAACATTGTAATATTATAATCAGTATTTTTATATTAATACAACACTCTTGAACACCAGCGATAGACTACCAAAACGTATAGTGTAATAACTATGAATAAAGTAATGGCAATATAAAGTTTACGTATGTAATGTAATTTTCTGCAGTACCTAATAGTTGTAATCAACTTTGTGGAAACACTGTCAAGTCTTAAGTTTTATAACGCTTATCTTTCATACGTATGTAAAAATAACACAACCATTTAGTCCAACATTCCGTGTTTATTATTTATTGTATTTGTACAACATTACCACAATCCTTATACTTCAGCCTAAGAAACAACCAAAACTGCATTTATTCAAGTTTTTAACTTGTTCAGGCGCTTGGCTATACTTCCCCCCTGGTTCCAAACATTGACTCCTGCCCTGGTAATGTAGTTACTACTTCAAAAATGTCAACAGCAAAAACTTAAAATATTTTAGCTTATTTTCTAAGTCTCTATACAATACATACAACACACAAAATTCTTTAGTGTTAATCAGGTTACATGACAAAATGTAAGGATTTCTTAATTACTCGTACTTGAATTTCGTTAGAATCAAATGTGTCCGTAAAAATATGGACAGTTTATTTCCTGTCTGCGAATGCCATCTTCTGCTTGTTCTCGAGGCGCAATTACTAAGTTAATATCACAGACAAACCGTGCATAACACAGCGCAATTACGTCAATCCATCACAAATACTAAATAAGGAATAAAAATTGCTTGCATAGCAAGAAAACCCATAAACTTCACATGCAAACATTGTACATTTAGACTAACAAACAAAAATACTATGTACACTGCTAAGCGTGATCTTTGTCTCTCTTGTACGCCTGTCATTTTATCTCCACAAGAAATAACCCACAGTTAATCTTGACGATTCACTGCACCTCACGTGTTGTTAAAATATGACCCAACTACGTAAGCACGCGATGTTCGGTTTTTTCACTAATACTACTCGAGGCCGCACGCAAACTACCGCCCTTTTTGTTCTATTTTTACAGACTACGCACGCTACGTTGCTAATACCCGCCTTTCATATAAATTCCGTTGCCAGCAATACAGCAGGGACGTTTTCAAATGAAGCCGATTTTTCAGAGCAGCAGAGCCGTTAAGTGATAGCTTTTTTTTACAAGTAATTTCCCTTTTAATTCCATGTCCGCAACAGAATGGTGGTCACTGTCACACTACGCATATTTTACATTAAACATCAGAATGTTGCAGCCAGCATATTTATTCGAAGATTGCTAAGTATTTCGGTGTTCTAGATGTGGAGTTGGGTTCAATTCCAAACGTGGTGAAATACGAAAGCACGCGTTCAGTCGGCTAACAGTCTCTCGGTGTGCAAGAACAATACTTTTCTCTCTCCCTCTCTCTCTCTCTCTCTCTCAACCCCCCCCCCCCCAAACACCAACAAAATACGCCCTTCAGGTTTTCAGCACTATGAGACAGAGCCCTTCACTCGACGTGAAAAGAAATACCAGAAACTCTACGTCATTAACTTAGTTTTATTTTACGAAACGCATTCTTTGAGCCATACTCTGCTGCAAAAAAAAACGCGCGTTACGATGCTTTCACGTAAACATCACTCTCAAGGAGTATTTTACACAACGATGAGTAACTTAAATGCAACGTAAATATGATGGCACTGATGGATTTTGGTAAATGATTTTTGTTCCAAGTTAAAGTGAACATCAGAATCTATTAAGTAGGCCTACACATTGCGTCTGAATTTTCAATATTTTAATAAAACATTATAGCGCTTAAATTTTAAAAACCCTGCTGTTCCGGTTTGGAATAGACTGCAAATCGAATGAAGGTAAGGTAGGTGGGCTTTACGTCTCGTGTCAGTATAGAGACGGCGAGAGAGAACTTAGTACACATGACAGGTGCCGTGACAGAGTTAGTTGCCTATTTAAGTGATTAAGAGCATATATTCCGAGTTTCATAGGAATATGAGAGTGCTGATATCCAGTAGTCTTGAACGCCCTTAAGAAACCATCTCAGCATTTCCCTGGAAGGATTTCGGGAAACCATGGAAAAACGAAATCAGGATGGCCGGAGCCGGGGATTGAACCCGGGTACGTTTGTATACGTTTTTGAGGTTAACAGTTGTATAAACAGTGATTTCCAGCAGGCAGGTGTTTGTATGAAAATGACGGACTGAACAATGGATATGGTTTATTTATAGGCGTATGCCTCCCTTTTACTCGCAGAACCAATGCAGTCGGTATAAAAAAAAACTATTAGTCTTATTGATAATGTAATCTTCGAGGCGCCGACGAGTAAAATACAACAGGCATTATTCCAACAGGTAATAGGTCACTAACGGCGAGCATGTAGGACGTTATCGCATTATTCTTCGTGCTAAGAATAACAGCCGGCCACTCAGACTCAGTAGGGTGGCGGACCTGCACGGATGACGTCATGGGGCGACGCGTGGGCGTGCTGGGGTGTTGGTGGTGGCTGGGCGTCGCGGTAGATACCATCGTCACGTGTCGCTCGTCATCAATCATCACCCGGCCGGCAACGGAGAAGTGGGAGGAGCTGGATGCACAGGAAGTAAGCCTACATGCCCGCACCACACGCCACTATTAGTCATAGATCAGAGGACGAGACAGCGCACTTGAAACGTACCACGTATACGTCTAAATGAATATTTTCCTTTCTGAAGTAGTAGTCGTACACCCCTGGCTGCATGATAAGATTACTGGCTTGCTATTTTATCTCTTCCACACACCCCTCCTTCACCCAAACAAACACACGGGTAGTCCAGTCCATAATCTTCTACTCGCCACAAACATAACGTGAAAAATATTTTATACAATCTCTCATATTTACACATACATCGCGTGCAGGAAAAAAAAAGCGGGACTCAAAATCAATATTCCAAATTTAATATCGCTGTTCCATTTCAGCTCAGTCTTTTTGGAATGAAATATATTAGGATTTACGATGACGTTGGATACACATCCGTGTCGTGTTAACTACGTGTATTTTATCTTACTATTTTGTTCATTATTCTGCGCATGTACCTACTGTACGTACATTCCTTGCCTGACTGTTCATACAGTATCTTAGTACCTATAATTTGGAGTTCGTAAGTTCGACAAACGCAGACAACACCAAGGAGTTGAAGGGCCATAAATCTTTCCTATGATTTTCCCTCTCCAATTCGGAAAAAAAAAAAAAGCAATCTGCGGGTCTCATTAACCCGCTGGACTGTGCCAACACGGAAACTTGTTAACTAACATTTAACACACACTCAAAGAACAAATTCAAGAGGTAATTACCAAAACGAACGCCATATATTCACCCTTGGATATGAGTATTCCGCTATTGCTATTTATAAGTGAGTTGTGTAATCCACTGATGTTGAACATGTTTTCAACATCAATGCTTAGACAACAAAATGATAAAGATTGCCTTAAAAGTTTTCATGATTACCAGCTTCTAAATAATAATAAGTAAAAATAAACGTTATGTTTGAATTCTAAATAGTTGCATGTGGTGATACGACATTGTTATGAAAGAGAACAAATAAAAAACGCGCTAGCTAGTAAATTCTGTATGTGTGGAACACACGACTACACCATTACTACATAGCAATACTTGCAATTATTACTGCAACCAATGTATCGTTGACAAGAAATACGTGTATAATTGCCATACAAATATTAACTTTTTAAGAATTTGTATCAAGGTTACGTCAAACAGTTTTTTTTATCAAAGAACCTACACAAATACATCAGAGTTAGAGCTTTTTTTTTTCGCGGAATCATATTTCACTCAACACAAATTAAGACAATTAATACCAGTAATTATTTTAAACAGAGGTCCTTGACTTTTTAACTAAGTGGACAGCATTAAAGCAAACCGCTAGTAAGTAGTATATACCACTCTAACAATAGAAATTATCTGAAGAATAATTACTGGGTACAAAACAAAAACTAGACAACTTTATGTCAAAAGCAGGCAGTTTACGCGAGGAACTGTTCACACTTTCGTCACGGGACTTTTTCTCCGAACGATGTTAAGCTTAAACAAATTAATAAAAAAAACGTTAAGTTACTGCATAAATATGTTTAAATATGCGGCAATGTAATGAATCCTAAGATATTTTTTCACAAACTGTAACAATGGACAAATGATGCAACTCAAGATGCATCAACTAGCCTACGTTGAAAACCACTGTAAAGAATAAAAGGGTGCACAACCAAGGTATCTAAAAGATCAAACAAACAAAACATGTTCCAGGTTGTTAATATTGAAGAAGAGATTTTAGCAACGCCAACGACAGAAAAGTATATTTATTTATATATAACATTTTAATATTTTTTCCCGGAGATATTTACCTTGCCCCAGTCGATTCCATACTCCTCAACGCAGACTCCGCTAACATATCAATTTTATATTTTAATACTGCACCGTTAACTGTAATGTTAAGACATTACACTGCAACTATCCTGATCAAAAGAAACATAACAAAAATCTGCATTACTTACTCTTTTTACGCAGACCTTTGTCATTAAACTTTCTGAAAATTAAAAATTCACGCGATTACGTATGCAATTCAGTTCATATATTTTATAAATCGCTTTCGTAACTAATTTAACATGAAAAATCTCACGGAATAGTTCAACTAAACACAACATACCTCAAATTAGTCATGTTAAACGTAACACATAATAACAACAAAAATTAAACGACAAATTGTTTGAATGGACCCAAGCTGAACATATTGTTACAAAATGGTTTATTTTGTAAGTCGTTATTATATTGGGGTTCATAAGTTATTATTAGTTTGGGGGGTTTCACTCAGATGGTAGCTACACTGTGGGTTTATTGAGATATTATTTAGGGCTAAATGACTTAAGACAGTTGTGGTTAAACGGGCATTCACTATACTACAATGGCAGGTACTCTTGAATACAAATTATGTTACAATGTGTTCTATTTATTTAGGAGGGGAGCGCAATATTACTAATTATTAAATTATAATATTAAGTTGAGAGTTGCTGCCACATAACTAGATCTGACGACCTTACCGAAAGCTGGATTGATGAGGAGACGGCATCGACGAACGAGCACGCACCCGCCGGGGCTCGAGTCCGAGTCCCCGGCGGAGAACTACACTGCTGTTGATCGGGTGAGTGCTGGTGGACGACCATTCGACGACAGACAGGCCCCCTTTGCTTGGTAACAGCGCCATATATCGGCGTGCTTGTCCTCGATATTGTGCAACTACGAGGGGGGGGGGGGGGTGAAGTGAGTTGCTGTCTTCCGTGGTTTCCCAACGCTGACCTGATTGCCGCTCGGACGTCTTGCTGTCCGGCTTGCCAGGCAAAATTGCAACAATATGCGGAACTATGTTTTTCCTTTGCTTCAGAGCTGGCAATTTAAACTAAAAAAAACTGAAATCAACCAATAAGGTAATATTTAACAAATGTTACCTCACGTGTAGTATGAATGGCCCGTAACTTTAATTGCATTCAATATTCTTTTAATTGCCATTTTATTTAATTATGTTCACTTACTACAGTAATATTAACCATTTTTATACTGTAACAGTAGACTTCAGTATACGTAAACTAAAACCGTAGGTTACTAATAAAAAAAATTACCCGTCACAGCTGCCAAATCATGCCTATGCTTATTGAACAGTATAAAAGGGATATGGAAGGTTCCTTAGCTTGTGAAATTTTTTCAAACAACGTAACGTTTTCTTCTGCTCTCGTTTAGACATAAAAAATCCAAATCGAGTGCGGTGGCGCAACGGTAACATGATGTACTCGCATTCGGGAGGGCCCGGGTTCGATCCCCGGCTCCAGCCATCATGATTTCTGTTTTCGATGGTTTCCTGAAATCACGCCAGGCGAATGCAGGGATGGTTCCTCAACAAATGCCATGGCAGACTTCCCTCCCAGCTCTTGTCATTGTACCAAGTTGTGTGTCATCGTCTTTCATAATGACATCGCTGTCCACGAGACGTAAAGTTCACTCCCCTTACCTAGAAAGTCCAGTCCAGCACACTGATCTCATGGACATTACTGTACCAACTTTGCTCTCCTGAGCGCAGTCATGCTCGGTTGGGATGGAGGACTTAGATAATTAAATTAATGAATTGAATTAAATTTCTTAATTTATTCCAATCTCTATAAAACATTCTACATTAAGCCAGTCCAAAACCCTTGCTATCCGCATTCAATATTTACAGAACATTTCCCTAACAGTCTAATTTACTACTCTACTGTGTAATTAATAAAGGCTCCTCTCTCTCTGAAATCAATTCTCCGATCGCATAAGACTCTTTCTAGAAACGCCTCGCAGTGTACAGCTACAGTAGTCCAAACTGCTGTTCGTCCGCTACCAAACTTGCACCACTCCAAGAGCGCCACCGTCATCCACATTTGCACAGTCTCTCCTGTATCTGCCGGTCTCGCCTCGTCCCTCGCCTCCAAGTCCGTCTAAAACACTCACCGGCTAAACACCACAATCACTCTGCCGCAGCTCGCAATGGGCCGGTATTTATAGTCGCCTGCAACTACGACACCCGGAACAGTTACAATGCTGGTTGATTTAAGCTGGAATTTCCAGGTTTTGCGGTAACATACAGTCAAGTCCGAGCCGAGCGCCTGCCAGGGATGACTGACAGGTGCTCACCTATTCAGAAGGCTCTTGACGTCAACTAGACACTAGCGGCACGCATCGTCACCACGTCAGATTTAGGAAGTCTGCCGCCTCGTCGCGGGGAATGGTGGCATCGAACACGGGTAATTGGAGGGGGGAGGGTGGCATGGCTCATCAGGTCGCCCAGCCCAATATCGCCGAGAGCACTGACTCATAATTTTTATCGTACATTTTCAGTAAAATCGCCGGTGACAGTTTTAACCGAATATAGCCCTTCCATATCTCTCAACAGATGCCTGGCATTGCTTCTAAAAACTGCAAACCCTGCACAAATCTCTCACATCTGATAATTGTAATTCTAAATGTGTGTTACCAAGGCAATCTCGTGACTGCTATTAATATACACTAAGCCAAAAAAGAGAACGAAACGATTCTCAATTGGAAAAAAACTACAAACCTCAACTCTCAATGCAATGTAGCCATACAAGTAAAAAAAAAGGCGCTGTGTTTCATATTTCCACTGGAACAGCATAATGCTAGTCTGTAGAGTCAAGAGCTGGGGAAAAAGTAATGTACTCCAGTGTTGCATCTTTCTACTAGGGGCGCTTAGTAAACTGTGTTACATAAGTTAAGGATCTGAGTTGCAAGACGCCCTCCCCTGTACAGTTTTCCAAAGTTCACCTCTCTCGTGACCTGTGCCCGGCGGATATCATACGACAAGCACCAGTTTGCGTTCCTCTCGGGGGAACTTGGCGATCCTGCCAAGAGAGCAGACCACTCCCTGCCCCGACGATATTAACAAGGCCACAGATCCTTACTGTGCCCACCTGCCTTCAGGATACATCCGTCCTGTTTCATCCTTCCTAACTTTCCTCTTGCACGCCCCTAGTCACGTAACTTATACAGGATGTATAAATAAGAATCATTCGATTTGGCACGTCTGTATTTCAGAAACAAATAAACACATACGAGTAATTCTTATGTTTGTTGAAAAGGGAAACACGAGAAGTTTTTTTTCCCATAGATGTTCCATATGCCCCCCCCCCTTGAGACGCATGGCATATGTCAAGGCGGTACTCAAAGTGGTCCCACACTGCAGCCAGCATGTCTTGAGTTACTTCTTCCACAGTTCATATTATGCGATGTCTCAGTTCATTCATTGTCGTTGGTAACGGAGGCACATAACCTGAGTCTTTAACAAACCCCCACAAAAAAAAACACATACAGTCAGGTCTGGTGACCTTGGAGACCTGTAATGTAAGGCTGCATCACTCGGTCAAGTGCTACCGACCCATCGTCCAGGAAGTCTTTGATTTAAACATTCCCGCACTTCCAGATGCCAAAGTGGCGGTGCCCCATCTTGTTGGTAAATGAAGTCGTTCGAATCAGTCTCCAACTGTGTGAAAAGAAAATTCTCAAGCATATCGCGATACGCTATTCCTGTAACTGTGTTCTCAGCAAAATGGACCGTACACCTTGCCTCGCGAAACTGCACAAAACGCATTAAATTTTGGAGAGTACCTCTCGTGTTGCACAACTTCATGTGGTTGTTCTGTACCTCAAATTCGCACGTTATGGCGGTTCACCTTTCCATTTAAATGGAATGTTGCCTCATCACTAAACACTAAGCGTGGAACAAAACTGTCATCGTCCTCCATCTTGTCAAGAACGAACTTACAAAACTCCACACGTCGTTCTTTGTCACCTCCACGAAGAGCTTGCAGTTATTGAATTTTGTAAGGTTTCATATGTAAACGTCGACGCAACACACGCCAGACGGTCATCGAGGGCATGTTGAGTTGTCGAGCTGCAAGGCGGACGGATTTCTTCGGACTGTGTATGAAACAATGGCGAATGCGCTCCACGTATGCGTCGGGCAATCGGGAACGGCCAGGCGATTTACCTTTACACAGACAACATGTTTCTCGGAATTGTTCATACCATCGTCTAATGCTCTGTGCTGTACGAGGAGCAACACCATAACTAATACGAACGTTACGCTTAACTGTTATTACCGAGGCGCCCTGCGCAAAACCTATAACACAAAACAATTTCTCTTGTCCAGACGCCATGTTTACTAGAACTGAAGTGAGCGTTCATTTAAGCACACTGCTGCTACCTAGCGGGAACCATACAAAACTCGAACGTTTTTTCATTTCAACAGTAGGCTACGCTGTTCACGCACATATCTCAAGTTGCAGAATACGTGTGCATTTTTAGAATCGGATGATTCTTTTTGATACACGCTGTATATTAAACGCCGGGCATCTCGTTGGTAGCGGCAAGTCTCTGCATCTACAATTCAAAACATTTGAAATTGCAAACGAAAAGTATTGCTATAGTGGTATAGAATTTAAAAAAAATTTGGATGTAGTCACAAATTTGTATATCTGCATTAACTGATGGATATGAAACGCCGAGGATATATTTAAGACTTAAATACAATATGTGAACTAAATACATTATTATTAAATATGGAATGCATTTTATGTATTTATTGCAGTGCAATGAACCATAAAAATATTACGTAAATACGTCCTCCTAAAAAACAAAACATGCAAAAAACCGGTAATTTAAAAGTGACTCTTAAATCCCCATTTTAGAGGTGCCTTCAACCCGAAGTTATCTTGCGTGTTGGAGACTCAGAAGCGAAGGAGCAATAGGGGCGATACTGTCGCGCGCGCAGTGTTTCAGTAATGTTTAGAAAGAATCTAACAACCCTCCTCTGAAATGTGTTTTCTTTTCTTAGACCGGCATTGGGAACACGTACGATAGTATCACAAATATAGTGTAACTTTAACATACTGCAATAATGTTCAACAGCCGGGGCATGAGAGATTGTTGCCTTCGTTCCTTTTGCTTGAGAACCCGTGCACAACCCAGCCAACACGAAGTCGCAACAGTCGATTAGCTTCTGAGCTAGAGTTCTCGAAATGACACAAACGATGTAAATTAAAAAAGCCAGGAAATTTTTCCTACAATCTTATTTTACATAGACATGCTTTTATCTTATTGTAATTTAAGAGTTGGAAACTAGCAAGTACTGACATGTAAGGTATGAAATTAAAAAAAAAAAAAAAAAAACACAATAATTTCCAACAAAAATCGTAAAATAACATAATTTTGTAAAAAAAAAATACAAATTCCGTTACAACACATAGTTTCACTCTAGGCAACTACAGACAGGTAAACTAACTAACGTAAGTCGCTCAAGTCGTTTAATTAAGCTTTTATTGTCATTCCCTCGCTCACTGATTATGATGTGATATTAAAAAGTATTTTGCAGCGTGCGTTCACAAAGAGTATACACGAACTTTTGAAATCCTCAAAAATGCCTCATAAATGCAGCTGCAGCTACCAATATTGATACCGACCTAACTTCAAGCACACAACGGAGATGAATGTCCTTTTTTACTCTCGCTGTCTGGTAACCCTAGTCAGGAAGTCTGTTATCAATACTAGAATACTACGAGAATACGCCAAGACAAAGAACTACTGTACTGCTTCGTCGGCTGAGCCACGCTGATGCAGCAATGGTTCGGGAAGAAAATGTTGAGGAAATCACACGCACTGAAGCCTGTAAGTGTACTTGTGTAGTTTCCCCGTGATGCTATGCTGTAATCGAGCATGGGCAAAAGAATACTGATTTATTCTCAGTGGTCGTGTGCAGACATCCATGAAGAATGAATGAAAAACAATAATGTCTACTCTTTCCACTTCAACACTGGCCGAAAAGAAAATCGTCAATATTTCAAATATATAAACTCGGCATTTGCTTAGTTATTTTCTAACTACATGGACATTATTTCGAAGAACTTTATAACAATTATTTGATCATTGCCTATTTCTGTACAAAATGAAACTCGTATCGGTACATTTTCTCAGAAACATTCTGTTTCGCAGACGATATAAGTTGTTAATGTATGCACTTACACGCTACGTAATCAGCGATCGATTCCCGGCCGGAGAGGTTGGATGTTCTCCGACCGCAGACATTAATATGCAAACTCGATTGATTTCCCGTGTTCTTTGTTTGGGCCTAGCAGACAACAGTTTGGCCTCGGTCTTTTCAGGAAGCACTTTGTGGCAGACGTGTACATTTTCCCGCGGCAGACATGTCGGAATATTAGCTTATTACCACAGAGTTCTTTCGGAATATGCAGTCGCCGATGAGGGAGGGAAAACATAATGCTTGTGTATACGTAAGTAACGAGGCACGTCGTGTGAAAGCGTTCTATTTTAATTGGCACAATTGGTAGTATTTATGTTGACCGGTATTAATATCACTAAACACAGTAAAATAAATTCTCACTATTCCTAAAAACAGTGAATTATAAATAAGAAAAAGGCTGTTGCCACAAATCAGAAGTGCTTCCAATGTCTGCAGCAGAAAAAGCGCAGCGTATGCCGAAGTATTATGAACAAATGAATTGTTATTTATCTCACACATTTCAAACAGAGTCCTTTATTTGGTTTCGACTCAATGTACCGTATTAAAGAAAACTGACAACAAGAACCCCATTAACTTCACATAGAACTATATAGCTGCAATGGCTTCGGCATACTACCACCACAATTGTTCACAGCAAGCACGTTGGACATAATAAGAACCCTTCCGTGAAAAAAAAATCGCATACGTGCTTAGGTTAATCACGCTTCACATTTACCCAACCTTATATAATTATTACGTATAAAAAGGGATGATTACATACCGTAAAACGGTGTGAATAAAAACAAAACTAGGAATACATTCCTATACCTGACACCATTTGCTTGAAAAAATTGTAATTACTAAAAAACTACTGTTTGTAAACTGTTTTAACTTGCCTACCTAAGAACAGAATTTTTAAAACAAAATTAATCCAAAAATTTCGGCTATAAAATTGTGTTTATATTTACCAGTGTTTCTAATCATCCCATTTTACGGTATTTAATTTGTCGGCTGCTATTGGTGCCACATGGAAAAATTTAATTTTTTTTATAAATGCACATTTTGACTTAAGTCACAGAAAAACGTATGTACCTTTAGTATCTTCCTTTTCTTGTTTTATTTTAAATAACTACTCTGTCATAAATGTAATATTGTCAGTGACACTTTTGCAACACGCTACTATAGAACCATGTTGTTCTAACTCCATTATTTAATTTTTTAAGATTTGTGGCTAGTCTATACTAACTCCATTCATTTTACATTACAGTACAGAGGAAATAGAAATATTCAACTCAGAAGGTATAGAACCAGCATGTTCTACTTTTTGTTCTATCTCCATTGCAAAGGTATAAATTTACTGTTATTTATTCTATTCATTTAGCATTATAGTATTTGAAACTTTGGAAAAAGGGTCCCAATATGACATTACATATTTATATCGTGCGTTAATATTTTAACTGTGAAATAAAACATATGTCCCGCAAACTTGTAATGGCTCTCCTGTAAAATTTCTAAATATGGAGTTAGAACAACGTGGTTATATAGCAGCGAACAGTCGCGTAGGTTGAACTTTGGTGCGGCACCTATATACAGGATGTTCATAAACAAACGCATAATAAACACAGCACACGAATCCAGGGCTGTATTAGACAATATAATGTAAGTGGCAAAATGTTGTATGACAATTTACACTTCACGGAGAAGTCCCCATTTACGGTCCACGTCCAGGTATTATTTTATATACGTTACGTCAAGTAAACGCACAATCATGTTTGGACTGTTCGTGATTGTAACCTGCACCCTTAATATGCAGGTCAGAACAGTAGTAGTAGATAAGTAAGATCTGTGAAATACAAGAGAGTACTAACTACAGTACTATGTTTCCACATTGTGCATTTTAAATGTGATCGTACAACACTTTGGTCTCCAATTTTGACCAGGATTCGCGTGATGACGATGAGCTGATTATGCGTCACCTACACGGAATATATTACTAGCGATATATGCTGTCCCAATGTCATCTATAGCACGTGGATACCTGAAATGTGGCTAGGAAATGACTTATACAGCAAGGTCAAGGAACAAATAGATACGTGGACACACACTGGCCCTGGAAGACGGCGGGAAAGGTCTGGTCATCTCCCCTCCCACTTCCTGTATAATCAGGGCGACCACCTCTACAAGGTTGCTGGGAGAAAGTGGCTCGTGCACTGCTGTTTGTGTAGCTGTACGGCTTCGGAAGCAAGCGGCTTCCGCTCAACGACTTAGGTGTATATGAACACCAAGTAGAAGGAAAGTGGGTAGGTGCAGTTAGCAGTGACACTAGTGCGGTTTATGTTCCGATACCACTAAAACTGCTATATATTTATGAGCATGGCTTGCACAGAGAACAAGATTGTGAATAATTGCATTTATTTTAAAATAAAAAATAAATAACTCGACACGAAAGTTGGTGTGGTGGTTTCTAATGACTGAGGAAATCCATGTTTGAATTTTTTAGTAAACTCGTCTTTATGATGAAATTTAAGAGTCAAATATTTCATTCTTCTAAATTTTTGAAGAATACATAAATGCTTACAGACGTATATGTAATTTGCATGCATATACAGGTTCACTTACAAAACAACATCTGTTCAATGATACATTATCAGGCATGTGTACGATTACAGCAACTCAAAAGTACTAAAGCTTTGCATTGTGCATTTTAATACTTACACTCATGCCACCGAAAACAAATATTCCAAAATAAAATTTTGAATGATTATTTTAACTGAGCCCAAAATACTATTAACGTGAATAAACAAATATAAAACATGTTAGTAATGGTAAACTTCAAATTTGTTGGAACAAAAAGAAAAGCAGCTATAGACAGTAAAGATTTGTTTTAACTAAGGCAGTACGTGGCATCATCAAACTTCCATCGTAAATAGAAGAGCGTGATTACTTGCACAATGAATTCTCTTTTTTTAATAGTTTACTACCCTAACATAAGCACAAGTGATAATTTCTGCAACAGTATTCTTTAGTATAAAGTGTATTCGTACAAAAAAACCATAAGGTTTTGACAAACAGTGAACAATTTCAGTTAACATGCAAGTAAATTAAAACAGCCTCATAATAAATTACAATGCTTATCACATATTATTCATCAAATTAGTGTAATTTTTGTTGTATTTTTAACTTACACGTCATAAATACTGCTATGTTAATCCTCTCAAACAAAGACCACTGCAAAATCCAAAATTTCGCTCATTTCATGAAAATGTTTATACAAATTTTCCAAAACCTTACTTTATGATTGAAATAAAAAGTATGCGAAATCACACAAAAATTACAAATATAGCCAAAAAAATTAAAGCAGTGTTAGTATTCCGGTTACGCCGTTGACAAAATACATAATGTTGTTCATATAATAATTTAAATTATGACTGTATTAAAACTTATTAACTAACAACATCTCATCAGGGTCGTTAGTAAACAAAAAATCAAAGAAATGGGATTAACCTTCAATTTAATAATACATATCTAATTTGTTAAGTATGCTGACGTTTATTAATTTCGAGGTGTTTCTTCTGGGCATGTAATTGAAACGAAAAAAAAACTCTTAACCTAATAAAGACAAAAAAAAATCATTACAACAATAAAAATACGGACGGTGTGTTAAAATTATGAAACGAAAGGAAAACTGACATTTGAAGACTTTTACCTTAGAGTCTGTCTGTAAAAGAAGTGAAGTTATTATTACCATATTAATGCACAGGTAATACTACATAAATTCCTTATTTAAAGCCTGCACGCATTTCGTAAAAACTGTCAATATTCGCATGTGTTATGGAAACAGTTCTTGCTCGATAATAACCTTGTTTACTACTAACAGCTGGCTTAGGTATGATGGTCCGGCAAAGTCCCAATCAAACAATCAGGATTTGCAATTAATGAATGATTGTTTGTTGCAGTTAATGGATCACTTCTAGCTTACCATGGCCTTAGCAGGCTACGAGAGCAATCCAAGAAGACGGCGTGACAAAGCGAGCTGAGTGCGAGGATAAGAAAGGAGAGATTGAAGCGATGGAAGTAATAAATAGGAGACTGGTCATTCTCCACGCCTTTCCTTCTAAGAAGCCAGCAGCACTATGGCGCAACGAAGTACGTATGTAGTCAGGCTCCGGGTATAGGTTGACTGGTGGTCAAGAGTCACAAGGCATAAAATAGTTTTAGGCAAAATGCCTGTTAGGCCAAGTGACTTTTAGGGCATGTGACATTTAGGATAACAGACTATAGGCCAATTGAATTTTAGGGTGGCTGTTAGGCCAAATGCCTTTTAGGCCAAGTGACTATTGGGTCAAGTGACTATTGGGTCAAGTGACTATTGGGTCAAGTGACTATTGGGTCAAGTGACTATTGGGTCAAGTGACTATTGGGTCA
>PNEQ01021690.1:39263-92178 GCA_003012365.1 Medauroidea extradentata | reverse complement strand
TGGAAGATGTACCCTGGGGGGGGGGGGGGGCGCTGGCGCAACGCCTCCCGCCTATGCGGCCGGTGTCGATTCCCGGCGGGGACGACCCGAATTTCGGCGTTCGGAAATCGTGCCGAACGACGCCGTTGCAGGGGCGTCATTTCAGGTTTTTCCAGGGGGGGGGGGCAAGATTTTGTTTTCTGACGACAGTGACCTTGTTGCATCTTTTTTATTAATTAAGCATGTATAAATTAGATACTTTAATAATAAAACTTCAGTTTTATGTCCTTAAGTTAGCATTATTTACATTTAAATATACACTTATACACAAAATTTCCAAATCCAGGGGGGGGGGCATTTGCCCCCCCCCCTGTAGCCCCAAATGACGCCCCTGCGCCATTGGTCGGCGGGATTTCTCGGTGATTTCCTGCTTCCCCCGCTTCTTCATTTCGGCGTTGCTCCGTACTCACCTGTCATTCCTCGTCAGGACTGGAAACCTCGTGTTAAAGGCGTGGTCTACAGCATTTTTATCACCATGTTAAAATTTTTTTAATTTGTACCACGTATTTTTTTTTATTTTAGACACAAAAGTGACAAAATTTTGCTCTTATACAATTTTTATGTCTCTCATAGATTTCTCATAATGGCTTGTTAAAGCCGAAATTTGCATGCTTCCGTTTTAAGGATGCCACTAAAACAAACTCACTTACCAAAGTGAAAAAATTCACAGTGAATAACGATGTTGTAGGCCACAAGTTTAGCTATGTTTAACCACAAAT
Organism: Medauroidea extradentata; assembly: GCA_003012365.1. Taxonomy (NCBI): domain Eukaryota; kingdom Metazoa; phylum Arthropoda; class Insecta; order Phasmatodea; family Phasmatidae; genus Medauroidea; species Medauroidea extradentata. The sequence goes on along the minus strand of PNEQ01021690.1, from coordinate 91,420 downwards.
TAAAATATTTTCGTATTTAAAAAAGTATGAAAATTTTTAGCATTTTTATTTAAATACAAAAATATTTTATTTAGTGGTTTAACGCAGCTGAACTTGTAGCCTACAACATCGCTATTCACTGTGAATTTTTTCAGTTTGGTATTTGAGTTAGTTTTAGTGTCGTCCTTAAAACGGAAACATACAAATTTTGAAATAAGGGCACGGTCTACCGCAATTTTCATCACCATTTTAAAATTTTTTATTTGTACCATATATTTTTTTTTTCTTTTTATAGACACAAAATGTGACTAAATTTGGCTCTTATGAAATTTTAGTATCTCTCATAGTTTTCGCGTAATTGCTAGTTAAAGACAAGTCATATTTTGCATGTTTCCGTTTTAAGGACTACATTAAAACCAACTGATATACAAAACTAAAAAAAAATCACAGTGGTTAAAGAAATTGCAGGCTACAATGTCATGCTCATCAAAATAAAGAATAAAAATTATTTGTATTAAAAAATTATTTAATTTTTGAAAATTATTATTTTTAGTTTCAGCAATAAAAACGGCAGATACAGGGAGCATATTTAAAAACACACATTGAAAATAATTTGCAATTAAAAAAAACTGATAATAATGAAAATTTACTTCATTTACGACAATTTTTAAAGAAGACAAAATGAGCTCTTTTTTTTTCTTTTTTTTATTAGGTATTGTTCATAATACCTTATTTCAATGTAAATTATTTCATTTGAGAAAGTCACTTAGTTTTTGTTATTACTACGTTCCCGTAACTTGCAAATTCTGACTTTGATATGCTGATATGGGAAAACTATGAGAGCTAAGAAAATTTTACAAGTGAAAAATGTAGTCACAAGTAACGTCAATAAAACGAACACTATGCCACGCAAATAAAAAAAATTTTGCTATGTGAACACGATCGCAATGAAGTCCGCGCCGACTAAAACTATGCTTGAAGGCAAGGACGTAAAGTCTACGAGAGCTGCAACTTACTCGAAGGCGCGGACGTAAAGTCTACAAGAGCTGCAACTTACTCGACAAACCACCCAACCAGCCGCCTTCTAACCACTACTACGCTTCTAGGAAACCAGGCTGTCTTTTTTTTTTCTCGAACACCATCCTTTCCTTTCTTCCGCCCGCTCAACCAACACAAATAACCTCACTTAACTGTAAATAAAAAACTCTATTTCCTCTTTCTCCGCCTGATTTTTGTTTTGAATCTGAAGTCTTCGACCTGCAGAGAGCATTAAACCCTGCTGTTTGTTTACCTTTACAGCCTCATCGTATTTTATGTAACTGCTAATAGCCCATAGTGCTTGTGATAGAGATAAATTTTTATTAGTGACAACTGGCATTTGCCATTTATTGGTTTGTGATTATTTGAAGCATGACGTTACGTGAAGCGAAGACATGGTCACGAAGAAGGACGGCGAAATAAAACTTAATTTTTTGTGCTGTGTTTGGGGCGAAGATTGCGAATAAAAATAATCTGGACAACTAAAGTAAAAAATGTGGGAAGGCAGGAAAGAGTTGGTGCAAATAGATCGATGCGGGTTATAAAAGAACGAAATAAAATTGCGAAATAATAGGTTAGAAAGGAATGTCTGTAAGTGTCGTTGAAGATTCAATGAACGGAATATGAAGAGAAGGTTAGCAAGAGAGAAGAGTGTGTGGAAACCAGCCACGTGGAAACATACAGCATATTAGTGATTGAGTATTGATATATTATTCTAATGGTATACAATAAGGTATACAGAAACTTGGCAGCATCACGTCGCGATTGGAATGTGCGTACCGGTGTTCCGTCACACTGAATTATTGTCTTTTTTTCTGTCTGGAACACACATATACAGGTGCTTTAGAAATCTTTGTAGGGTAGGTTCTTTACACCAAAATACTAAAAAAAGACCATATAAACGTAGGTCCGGAAATATGAATGTTTTTTTTTTGTGTGTTATTAATGAAAGTTTAGTTGAATGTGTTGCAAGGTAACCGGCAGTAAGATGAATAATTGCAGTAAAATACTTTGAGAACTATACACACTTTACGATGTTCAAGGTAAGTAGTAAGCGAGTCGCCTGTGTACAATACAACTACAAGTATTCTGTACAACACGGTCCATATGTTCCCCAGTACTGTACGGGTGAGCTACCACTCGAGTACGAAACAGTTAGTTCTTGGGGCCTCACCCTTGGCTGGGAAACTCCCATCAGTAGTTGTATAGGTCATTCTGGATAAAGTGAGCATTACAAATTCAACCTTTGAAACATATCACTAGCCGTTATTGCATATAATTCAACATTAACTATAGTCACCTTGCTGCTTGTATGGTTGGCAGCGAAACTGCACAAAATAGTTCCGTGCATTTTCCTATTTAAATACAAAAATACAGAAACAAAAAGCAACCGAAATCTACATAATTGTATTTTATATAATTAATAAACTTATTTTATCTAAACTGTATCTATTTATACTGATTGCACAATTTATCTTATACGCGCAACCATTAAGTGACGTGTCCAGTGAGTTTATACATGTCCTGCCGTTAGCCGTTACGCGCGGAAAGATATGAATTTTCTGGAAATAGAACTTTAGCAGGGCTCTATTCAGTGCTCACTTTATCCCGAACCGCCTATATAGGTCTGTGTGACGTAACTGGTAGCCCTCTTCCCGACAACGCGACACGCCTGCCGCATACAACTTGTCGCCACAGATAAACCATCTGCTATAATTTCATGAAACTCTCGGTGCCTTTGTAAAAATATAACAAGACGATTAATAGATAGGGCCACGGACTTATCGCGACGTCTGTCATTTGACTGTGCCAATCACTAAAAAAGTGACTGCAACAGCACACGTCTGTGATTAGTTGCTAGAAGCCCAAAGCACGTAAGAATTAAAGTATCCAATCACTGAGCATGAAGCAGAATTGCAGTTGTGAACGTAAGCCACTGAAACAAGCTGGGGCAAAATTCTTTTCGTGAAAAGTTCATGGCTCTAGTTATGACTAGAGGCACGAGTATTACGCGTATTCATATGGCAACAGCCTAGACTTCTGAGTTCTATACGTGTACTGGCTGAAGTTGAATATCCATTGGCTTCCAACAGTACAAATATGTAGCACGTGATATCTCCACGACTTGTTTCCTTTATAACTGGCTTGCAGTCGGCAAATGTGTGATAAAAGCGCTCTCGTCTAATCATAGGAGGAGTGAAGTATACGTTATTGACGTTCAGCCTGACCTAGAATCAATACGCGAAATAATCGTTCCTCTAGTTATGACTCTGTAACATTACTCTGATTGGCATAGTCAAATGAGCGAAGCCTCTGCACATACCCATGTTGCCCAATAACTAGAGACGGGAAAAATTCGTGGGTTCGCTGACCTGAAGGTTGGCCCCCAAGAATATCTGTGTATTCAAGTAGACAACAGCTGTTTATTGGTTGTTCGCTGATGCAGTTATACAACATAACTGGGTCTGCACTTGCTGCTCATTTACTATTGTCTCAGAGACTTCCAGGAGATGTCAAACAAGTCAACGGCGAATTGCGAAAGTGACACTCACTTACAATAATTGTTTGAATTCTAACTTGAGCCCAAACTAAAACGGAAAAAATTTCTGGTCCTTAACAATAACTTATGAAGTAGAGTTGCTAATGTGCACGTTAGATGCTGAAATAAGTTGGTGCAAAATTGTTTTTGAACAAAAATCAGTGGTTCTAAAATTGAGTACCTGAGAGGTGGGCAACCCGCAACCCGCAGAATACTTAGCATCGTATGGTCTCCCTTAAGTCAAATGTACTGTACGCTTGCAACAAACTAAAATGCTCGCGATAAGAACTTTAGTGTAAGTTTCACCTACAGCAGTTTTCGTTGAAAAAAAAAAAACAAAGTGTAAGTAATACTGTCTGTAACTAATTAGCCAGAGATTGTAGGTTTGTAATGAATTCATTTCTGCGAAAGGAATACGAAATGGAAGAGTATTGTAGGTTTTTCGGGATAAAGTGAGCACTAAAAATTTAACATTTGAAAAATACCACTAGCCGTTACTGCATACAATTCAACATTAACTACAGTTGCCTTACTAATTGTACGGTTGGCAGCGGAATTACGCAATATAGTTCTGTGTTTTCCTATTTAAAAATAACAATACAGAAACAAAATCACTCAAATCGACATGATTGTGTTTTATATAACTAATAAACTGGTTTTTAGTAAATTTTAACGATTAATAATGACTGCACAATTTATCTTACACGCGGAAACATAAAGTGACGTGTCCGGAGAGGTTACATTCACCTTCGTTAGTCGTTACGCGTCTAAGGTTTATTATTTACAAAGACGAGAAAATTCGTGGGTTCACTGATCTGTAAACTATCATCCAAGAATATCTGTTTATCGTAACAGAAAACGGTTTCTGATTGGCTGCTCTCTAATACAGCGATGCCAGATGAGTGGATATTCATTTAGTTGCTTCTTCGTCATTGGCTCGGCGTTCTTCAGGTGTCAAATTAGTCTAGGCACAATTGCGTTGGTAACACGAACTAACGGTTGACTGTATTCAAGCTGGTGTCCAGAATAAAACACAAAATGTTCAGGTCTCTAGTTGTTAATATTTTTAACATGCTAAGCATAACACTGCTGTAAATAACACCAAGTGACACGTGTCTGTTATGATAAAATAAACAAAAAAATTTTAATTCAGAATAATTGAGTAGGGAAATACATTCCTAAACAAGTGAAGCTATTCATCGTTTTAAAAAAATCGTCCGTGTAGTCCAGGAACGTCTAAGATGGTTGCAGAAAGATACCAGTCTTAAGACTGCCGAAATGACCATGTACCAAGGACCTTGGACCGTTGAAGCAATCGTTAAATGTAAAAACAAGGAAATAGTACAATTACTAGGGAGATTATTCAGCTTGTTTACAAGCAGCACGAGCCGTGCTGGTAGAAGAACCGTGTGCGTGAAGCGGCAGTTACAGCTGTGCGCACGCGACCAGAACTAACAAATCCTCACTCGGTCTTGAGCTAGCTGTTCGTGACGTTGAGCGCCCCTAGCGGAGGTCGAGCGAGGCGTCAAAACTACGCATTTGTGCAGAATGTTGCCGTCGCGTTTCGAAATTTCCGTATCGAGATGGCCCCACCAAGCGAAGCGCAGTGTGAGCGACGCCATGTTCGACATTTTACATATTTTTATCGAATGAAATTTATTTAAAGCTCGGGGCATTGCTTTCTATTATAATTTATTGGTTTGTAGACATACGCCACTGCTCATGTTTTGTAGACCAAACTTGTATTGCGTGACAAAGTGGCAAAGTACAAAAGAACACACGCATAAAAAATAAGAAATCTGTCCCAGAGGAATTCCGTCAGTTTTTTAATTATTTATATATATATATATATATATATATATATATATATATATATATATATATATATATATATATATATATATATATATATCAGGAAGAATTCTAATGATAGAATTCAGTCAAAAAATTTTACAACACCCAAACACAAAAGTCAGACGCAAAGAAAACCAGATTCCCAATATGAGAAAAGATGGAAGAATACAAAAATTAATGGACAGTGTTAGTGTTAAAAATCTCACCACTCTCTATATTGTATAATTTGATTTTTAGTTTTTTTTATTCTGAAAATAAATTTACAGTTGCAGCGGAAATTCTGTTTATCTTGCGCTCCAGTACAGGCATATACATGGTAATTGAACTGTTTAGGCTACATATAATTGTCCTGCTGTCACTCCAGCAAATGTTTAAATACTTATAATTTGTTGGACCAATTGCGACCTATGTATATGTTACAATTTCAGTCGCAGTTCATGTATCGCAACACAGAGTATATAGAATTGCCGCTATAATCGCAGAATTAAAAAAAAATAATAATAATACATTAATCCAACGTAACGCGTCATTCAGAGATACGGGGCCAGCTGCATGCGTTTTAGTGGATTATTTTTTTACACACGTGTTCAAACTTTACTTATCCACGATAATAAATCTCATAACAAATACTACTTTCGAGTCGTCCATTCCGACTAAGAACATCCTTTTCGCACAGCTACATACTACATAACTAGGTATTTTGAGATATCCAGTTGTAACATTGAAAATTGCTTTAGTCATACACATTGTTATTTGCTGAGATGTAAATTTATGTTGCGTCAGTACACATTTATAAATGTATGCACATAAAAAAAAAAGAAACCATCATTAGGGTAATGTAGTGTAGACATCTGCAGATTACTTAAATTTGGAAAAATTAAGTTACCCACTTCTTGCACTAAGTTGACAATATCGTAATGTTACTGTTAAAATTAATACGGGACTAATCTATGGTTCTGTTATGTACTTCAGTACATATTCCCCATGAATAAAATGATACGGTTATCGCTTAGCGTTCCATAATACCAGCGGTACGACGAAAACACTGAGGGTTAGTTTTATGTTAAAATCACAATTATTTTAAGGTACGGCAATATTAAATAAAGTATCTTAAAAATGAAAGTCCATACTTTTATATTACGTGTTGCTTGAAGATAGAAATGTTTCCTAAAAATTGTGAAATATTGATAAAACTAAAGACTTTGAAAATAAATGGCTCACGGTATTTGAATAACTCCACAGTATTAAAAAACATGCCATAGTTGATATTTGTTTAGTAAAAAATTAAGTGTTTTTTTTTCTAGACACTTACCTTCATAAAGTATATTTTCTCATAACCAGTGTATTTTCTCAAGAATTTTTAAATTAGTGGCGTAAAAACAGGGAACACAAAATGTGTATTTTTATGGTTTAGGTTGATCATATTTCTAGAATATTATAATGACCATATAAAGATTGTTAACAAGGCGGTTTCGTTTAGTAATCGTTCTAATTTCAACGCTGGTTTGATAGTGCAGCCGATATAAATGCGTTACTGTGGCTATACTCTCGATATCATTGTAACGTCTGTGACTGTCCTGATAAATGTACATACACACGAGGTACCCAGAACTATCGCTTGGAACAACAGACTAGTTGGTAATACAGACGTGAAATTACGTGGCGGCCCATAAGCTTCTCATAGCGGGATGCAAAGTCAGAATTTGCAATTTACGGGTACATACAAATAAAAACCGACTGACTTACCTGAATGAATTAATTAACACTGAAATTAGATATTATGGGACATATGCAAAAACATTTTAAAACACACAAGAAAGCCCCTTTGTTTTTTAATGTGCCATGTATGAATAAATTTTTCGTTATTTTCAGAATTGTTTTTAAATTTCACAAAATAAAACATAGTGCATAGTGTAAATTACATAATTCGAGTAAGTCAGTTGGATACTGTTCAGGGGCGTCATTTGGGGCTACAGGGGGAGGGGGCAAATACCCCCCCCTGGATTTGGAATTTTGTGTATAAATATATTTTTTGTATTTTTAAATGTAAATAATGCTAACTTAAGGACATAAAACTGAAGTTTTATTATTAAAGTATCTAATTTATACATGCTTAATTAATAAAAAAGATGCAACAATGTCACAGTCGTCAGAAAACAAAATCTTGCTCCCCCCCCCCTGGAAAAACCTGAAATGACGCCCCTGTTACTGTTACTGTATTTGCATGTTCCCGTAACTTGCAAAACTTGACTTTGACATGCCGCTATGGGGAGATTACGAGAGCTAAAAACGTTTCATTAGTAGAAAATGTAGTCACAAGTAACGTCTATAAAACTAACAATATTTCGGACAGATATAAAACTATGCAGTTTTGTCACGTGAACGCCGCTAAGGTTCGGTTTCAGTTGCCATATTGAATTTTATTATTTTTCACTTTTTTGGAATTCTGAGAAGAAAATTGTTAAATATGTGATTATACCTCAAATTCTATTTACATTTTGCTACAGTAAAAACCTTGCTATTTAGCTGCTAATGTTTAATTACGCCGCAATTTGTCGGATAAATTATGAACATAAATTTGCCACACAAATTGCGGCGTAATTAAAAGTTAACAACTAAATCGCAAGGTCTATACTGTAGTGAAATTAAAATAGAATTTGAGGTATAATAGCATATTTAACGTTTTTCTTCTCAGAATTCCAAAAAAGCGGAAAATAATAAAATTCAATATGGCGACTGAAACCAAGCCTTAAGGCGACTGCCCTGCTAGCCGGCAGCCAGGCCAATAGGAAGGAAACCTTCCGCAACACGCAGGAGACAGACACTGAGATGGTTATCAACAGCCTCGGGCAGCCGTTAAGGCTAGGTTTCAGTCGCCATATTGAATTTTATTATTTTCCGCTTTTTTGGAATTCTGAGAAGAAAAACGTTAAATATCCTGTCAGTACATTTGCCAATACAAATGTATTCAAGTTTGTTTGCTGAACACGTTCATGAACACTAGCTTTATCCTTTCACAAGACATATGAATGAATAAATTAGCTACCACAACGTACCTAATGAGTCATTAGTAATGACTAGAGACCTGAAAAATTCGCGTTTTCTTTTATGCGCACGCTAGAGTTCCAGGAACTACAGGCGTGCGTGACGTTCACAATTGGCCGTTGACTTACTGGACACTTACTGGAAGTAACCGAGCCAATAATAAAACTGTAGCTGAATACAGGCCCATTTGACTGTGTCAGCGAGCAGCTAATAAACAACTGCTGTCTGCACGATTTCACAAAAATTCTTGGAGGCTAGCTTACAGGTTATTGAACCCGCGAATTTTTCAGGTCTCTAGTAATGACGTGTATAAATGCGCCAAATAAATGGCTCCGTTTAACAAAATAGTAAAATTGTTGCCATTACGAAATCTCTCACTGCATTGTATATATATTAACTAAATGATACCTAAACCGCAAAATAGATTTACTTATTCTAACTGAAATTAAAACTTTACAATATTGAAATATTGTTTGTCTACCACTACCATCCCATTACTGCGATTTTTCTGTTAAGTTAAAATAGCATCATGAGCTAAGAGTATTTTCCAGAATATGAATTCCAAAGTTACCGGTGGTTCCCTCAGAGAAAATTAAGAAAAATATGTTACTTATATTAAAATCTTTCCAACTTTGAATAATCTTGAAAAAGTAAATCATAAATATCGTATAAATGTATCATTTCTAGACAATTTAATTTAATTCAGTTATTAGTTTTCAGCTCCAACGAAGTTGTCTCGTCGTGCAATTCAGACGTTCGCTTGGGAAATGTTACAGTACGTTAAAGATTCTTATAATTTACGTAATATTGTATTCGAACATACTCACTCATGCAATTATTTTGCATTACATAAAAATTTATTAAACGTGTGGTTAACAGTCTCGTATTTTTATACAAACAAGTAATGGAAAATTAAAAATTTACCGGAACGAAAAATGTTGCTGGGCTTAGTGCTAACATGACTGTGAACAGATTATGGCTGTGTGATTCATCGAAGGCAGCTCGGGAGACAGAATGAAGCAAGCAGTGAAAGGAGGAAAGCGAGATACGTTGAAAGTGATTAGAAGGGAGGAGGATGACTGGTGTAAAAGGGTGAGGCGTTACTTCAGCAAGTTGGTACTAAGTGCCATCTTCCTGTTCGACCAGGAAGTAACGGGACACTAAGTCGCCTGCTCGTTTGGCGGCTCAGTTCAAATTTACAAATATGTGATTTAAAACACTTGGAGGCGTTCGAATTAAATTATTGTGCTGTTACATGTGTCAAAGATTGTGAAATATCTTAAAGGGGAGTGTTAGACAATTTTATTGTATTTTCAGTTTTTGTGTCATAACATTTATTCAAATTGTATTGTCAAAATTTTCTCTTCGGCGAAGCATAGGATGCTTAGAATTGCCAGAATCATTGCAAGAGTGTTCTTGAAAGTTAACTTATAATTCTCTTGCAATGATTCAGCATGGTAAATTAATAAAAGATTCCGTTATTATTAATGTTAAGCAGTTTACCAAGAATACATCGTATGCTTTGTCAAAGAGAACATTTAGATAATACAATTTAAATTAATGTTATGACTCAAAAAATGAAAGTGCAATACAATTATCTAACATTCCCTCTTTAAGGTCACTGCCTAACTCGGAGCCTTAACGACAGCAAGGATAGGAATTTACGTGATAAATGATATTCAAACGTGCCCAGTCATTTTTAATATCGCCTTCGTACAAAAACAGTTTTCTGTATTGAGAAGAGGAGACTATTACTACAGGAGTAAAAATGTAGGAAAAAATTGAGATCATGTTTTAAAGTGTCTCTGGTATAAAAATTAGGCATTTGTTCATAATTTTCAGTGTATTAAAAAAGCTTAAAATATCCTATAGCAATGTGAACCACGCTAAGATGAACAAAAGTCAGTTGTTGCATATATGTAATATCTAGAGGCCGGAAAAATTCGCGGGTTCACTAACCTGTAGGCTAGCCTGCAAGAATATTTAATACACGAAGCAGACTGTAGATGCTCATTAGCTGCTTGCTGTTAAACTGATATATGTCTGTATTAGTTACATTTTTATTATTGGCTCAGAGACTTCCAGGAAGTGTCAAATAAGTCAAAGTCCAATTGCGAAAGTGACGTAAACTTACAGTTGTTGGGATTCTAGCTTGGGCCCCAATGAAAACGTGAATTTTTCAGGTCTCTAGTAATATCAATTGGTAATGAGTCCCGTATAATGTAATTTAACGTATACAATTAATAAAATTTTGGTTAAAGAACTCATTAACCGAAACTACATAACATTTGTCTGGAAAAATATATTACAAAGTAAAACAACTATTTTAAACAAAAATTAGAGACAATTTGACGTAATCTGGTCTCTCTCAAATTAAATAAAAAATATGAATTTCTTATATTCATGCTAGTTTACACTTAAAAAATACCTGCAGCAATGTAAATAATATAATGTTGGTAGCAAGCTACCAACAAATCATGAGCTATAGTACACGATTTCTTGCAATGTTGATAGCAAATAGGTTATGAACATTGCTGAAAACACCAATGTTACCAACAAAGTAATATTAATGACAAATGTACATTAACAACTGTGACGACGAAAAAGCAAATAACATACATTAAATCAGTTCTTGTATCATTTGTTATCAATATCCTTTGATCTAGATCACTGTAGAATGTGTCGGGAAAACTATGTTATCGACATTGTTAGTAACAAAGTTATGAACCATTTATTACAATACATACATTTTGTTGATCCACGTACAATACTGAAAATAAATGTTAGTAACGTATTTTTGTAAATATTGATCACATGTTACTAACATAATGTTGGTAATGTTGTTGCAACAAATGTTACCAACAAATTGTCATAGATTTTTATATTTGTGAATGACTTTTTTTTTTATAAGCAACGATATTGTTGATGTAAACGGGAATTTATGTTCCACAAACTGTTGTGACGATCATAGTTTTATGTGTAACGTTGTATCAACGTCCCTAGAGTTTATAGTACTGTATAAATACATATTCTGTGTTTTTATGAACTGCCCACAAATATAGGCACTTAAATTCCTTTGTTCCGCCAACACCCCTTTTCGTTAAACCCCGCTCACTACCCCTTCAGGCTTAAGAAATGCCGAGCTCTAGCCGAAGTTCCGCATTCTTTACCGTTACGTCGCTTCTAAGATTATCATGCGAGGCTAAACTATTACCAAAGATTATACCTTTCTGACATCTTTATATGGGTCGCTAATTGCCCAAGACCGGATAATGTGTTTCGCGAATTTGTGATAATTTACATTTGCCTCACGATTAATTGCACACCTTCGAAATTAGCGTATGAAAAAGTATCTGCCAGTAATTGCATATTTTTTAATGTAAGCATTTAAAGAAGTTACTACAGTTATGTCTATATCAAATTATAAACAACAACAAACACCATGTCTTGTTTAGATGTAAGATATGTATTACACAGTAAATTATTTTTCAATCAAAATATCATGCGTAAGCGTAGCATATATTGTTACGTAAACATTTTTCTTTATCAACACAAGGATTTTATCAATGTTTTGAATCTTGAAAGGGAGCAGAAATCGCAAAACCGTTACATAAAAAGTTTGCAAGTTATTTGTATTTGTACTATGTAGCCTAATGTTTACAAATCGTAAATTTTGTTCATTTTGGCTAATTATTGATTTATAGAAAATCTTTAAGTCGGTAATTAGACAAAATCATAGAAACTTATGATTTAAAAAAGTTAGGATACATAAAAAAAACAATTTTCAGTACTTCTATGTAACGGTTTTGCGATATATGTTCCCTTTCAGGATTTAAAAAAAAACTCGCAAGAACAGCATAAATAGGAAACCATGGACTTAAATGTTTTGCAGTGCCTTGGCGAATAAGTAGTGTTTTTTCTTACAAAACTACACACGCACACTTTACACATGAATGCAGAATTTACTGTTACGGCACCACTAACAGTAGAAACCTTGTTTGGAAGCACTCTAAGATAGAAAAAAAAAAGGCATTTTTCAGCCTCCCTTAAACCTCAAAATGTACAGCACTAACAGAATGCATGCAAAACTTGGATATAATAGCAATTTGAACTTGGCTACAAATTTCCCGCCAATTTGATTAAATGGTCTCCGCAAAGTCCTAAGGACTGTTCGTGGAAAGCTTGCACGCTAGTTCAGTGCTTCGAGCAGTATTTGATGCACGCATTTAGTCGACCTTAAGAGTTCCTTCGCTTCTGAGCCTCAAATAAATAAATAGGTTCCGTTTATATTACAGTCACTAAGGACGTAGTAATATAACGGCATCTCGAATGAAAGCATTGCTAAAATGCCATCACTCTATATTTGTGGTGCAGATGGTTATTTAAGGGCGCGGTCTACCGCAATTTTCATCATCATTATTTTATTTTGTATTTGTACCAGATATTTTTTTTTCTTGTTTTAGACACAAAATGTGACTAAATTTGGCTCTTATGAAAATTTTTTTTCTCATAGTTGTCGCGTAATGACTTGTTAAAGTCATATTTTGCATGTTTCCGTTTTAACGACTACACTAAAACCAACTGATTAACCAAACTCAAAAAAATCACAGTGGATAAATACATTGCTGGCTACAATGACATGCTCATAAAATTAAAGAATAAAAATTATTTGTATTTTTGAAAAAAATATTGAACTTTTTAAATTTTTGTTTTCATTTTCAGCATATTTTTTAAATTCAAATAATTTTTATGCTTTAATTTTATGAGCATGTCATTGTAGCCTGCATTGTCTTTATCCACTGTGATTTTTTTTGTTTAGTATACCAGTTGGTTTTAGTGTAGTCGTTAAAACGGAAACATGCAAAATATGACTTTAGCAAGCCATTACGCGAAAACTATAAGAGATAAAAAATTTCATAAGAGAAAAATTTAGTCACATTTTGTGTCTAAAATAATAAAAAAAATATCTGATACAAATATAAAAGAAAAAAATTGTGATAAAAATTGCGGTAGACGGCGCCCTTAAGGAACTAAACCAGTCGGCAGGGAGGCCAACTTCATTAACATTGGTAGACAAGCTGATGTTCATAACCAAGACCTCGTAACTCTAATAGAGCATACGGATCCTTACCGAAGATTGCCGAAGTTGAGGGTATCCAGTGCGACAATTTATGAATCTAAAAATAAATTATTTACAAGATAATAACGCGCTGAGATTATGCAGATGTAATAACGCACGTAACTAACAATTTTTTTTATTTAAATACTATCAAATGTTAAATGGAATAAAAATTATGTTATTAAGGTAACACAGAGCTACCAATGAGTAAAAATCAAAAGTGTATTGAATTTAATGCTTCTACTTAGTATTTGCAGAGGTTTTTGCTGCCAACTTCGGACGTTTTCAGAGAAAATAAGGTTGTCATTATTTAAGACCGCCGTCCAGTGAAGGGTGCTTTGTGTGTGTGAGGCGAATATTGACGGAGCACTACGATCGACGCCGGCCGGAACATATATTGTGATATCGCCCCTAACCGCCATAGGTGTAAACGCGCACGCACGGTTCCTGCTGTAACGTTTTTATTGTGGGACTTTAAGGGGTGACTCTATCACTTCACTGAACACATCGCAGTAGCAAATTTCAGGTTCGTTGTGGACCTCAATTTCGAACCGATCCGGTACTCATATCTTGTGAAACAACCGTCTGAAAACAGTCGATTTTATTCAATGTTGAGGGCTTTAAAATAACTATTCCAGTGTTCGTGGTGCCTTGAAAGTCATAGGACAAGTATAGTCTGAAGTGTGTTTTCTTTTCGTAGAAAAGCATTGTAGATGCACGTTTACTTATCCCTGAGAAGAAGCGTAACACCAAACACGCTGCACGCAGTTGTAGTTCTTATATTGCTCCGTGTCCAGACGTGTACGTCTCAGATGTTGACATCGCGGAAACCACGTAGCACGTGTTCGCGAATCAACTTCCCCGTTCCGTGTTCGTGTGGTGCTGTACCGGCGATTGACGGACATCGGCACTGACCGCCAGGGAAAGTGGTAGGCGGCGGGAAAGCCGCCATCGACATTCCAGTTTGGTCCAGAGCCAGCGTGAAATCTGAATGCACCTCCCCTCCTTCTCCAGGGTACCCGGGCGCCAGCAGACCAGTCCGCAAGGCCGGCAGAATTGCCAACTTTGCGCGACTTTATCAATTAGCAAATAGCTACTTCCGAAACCCTAGTTACTTTTCCTTTACATATATTTATAGCTTCCCTTCCTGTTACTTTTCAATATAAGCAATGCAACCTAGTAACAATAAAAGTTTATTGATTGTGCCGTATATTTTGAGGTAACAATTAATTGTTTTTTAATAATCTCTCTAGAAAAGATGGTGTTCAAAAGTGCTCACTTTGATGCGAACCTCATATATCGAGATTTCAAGAAAACAAAACAAACTTGTATGTAGCAACTTGTAAATTTTTTTGATGACTTTTGTGGAATTTCCCTTGAACAAATGGATCCTTCGTAATTTTTTAAGAAGAAATGTTCGGTTCGAAAGGATTTAAAAAATGTGTACAATATAAATATAATTTGGCCAAATTAATTTGATAATAAAATGGAAATATAATATTTCATCTTTATGTTAAGTATTACAAAAACAAAACAAAAAAAAAATTGACAAAGTTTTTTAAGTTGGGAATATTCTTCCAGAATTTTTTCTTTTTTAATAGCTTTTCCTCAGAGATTTTTTTTTAATCCGTTGATAATGTCTTCAATGTTTGCATTGAGTCCCCCACTTTCAATCCGTAACTGCAATCTATGTAGGCAAAGTTTTAATGGCGTTCAGCGGCTTTAATAAGGGTTGGTATAACAATATTTTGAGTGGCGTTGTTGGTAATCGTGCCGGTAGCACACCCCGCTGTCAGAGTTATCGGCACTCAGCATGGCTCACATAAACCAGCCACGGTGGAGAAACACCAAGAGAAATTCTGCCACCATCTGGTTGGCTGTCGGTCCACTACGTCCACAACATTTCTGCGTATGGAACCACTTTCAGTTTCCTTGTGTACTTCCGGTTAGAGGTGGATCTACAGTCCCCAGAAGTGGACGGAGCGAAGGAGCTAACAGGGGTGAGGTGAGAAACTTTTCATTACATTCGAACCACTTGCATAACTTGCATTTAGGAACTCCACGCTAAAGCCAGCACTTTTTGAGAGAAGTCCTCAAGTAAGAGAACACTCTCGTCCCCCTCGCCCCCTTTTTTTCCTTTTAAAATGTGGTTTCATGTTTTATGTATGATGGTGCATTGCCATCTTTACTGTAGTAATTACACCCACTACAAGTATTCCTGAAGCATATAAACATTTTTAACATTTCATGCTCTACTGCACCTCTTTACTTTGTTAGATTTTAAATTACTTCAATATTATTTGATATTTTTGGAAGATAAAATAGATCGTATTCTTTATTTTCCTAAAATTGTCAGCTAATATGAAAGTAATTCATTAATAACAATGTAAAAATGTGTAGTAGATCAACATCTAGAGTATGAAATGCCAGAAATGTTTATACGCCTTCAGTAATGCTTGTATCATGGATAATACTACAAATTAAAGATGTCCGTGCACCATCCCTCTTAAAAATTCTGCTAATTAAGGGCATGCTCCTGAGTATTCTCAGAATCAGAATTGCTATTAACGACGTTTTCTATTTCAGTATTAGGGAAAAAAATAACTTTATAATTAAAACAGAAAGATAGATGTTTTTTCTTGACTTAAAGTGGGCCTCGCCACTCGTGTTGAATTTTCCAATCACAGTTAAAATTATTTTCACTGAAAAAATTTAAATTTCTAATGCTAGCATTTTAACACTATACACAAATGCCTTCGAATTTAATCAACAATTTGTATATAAGCATTACCGTATGTGTTGGAATCGGTGAGAAACTACTTATAATTAAAAAGTAATATGTAACTAATTACATAATAATTACTGGTCAGATGTTGTTGGATTGTGAGTCTATCGTAAGGTAATGTATTTTACCAGAGAGCTATAATTACGTATTTTAAAATGAGTGTTTCTGAACAACCAAAATAAACAAAAAAAAAAAAACAATTCCAACATGGCTTGTGATGCCCAATCTTATGAAAGAATATCACGAAAACACTACGGTATTATTCTTGACACCCGTAACAATGTAATCTGTGTATTTTCCCTTTTATATTGGTGAAGGACAACATCACGTGGGGATTTCTGACTAAGAAAATGCTACGGAAGTTATTTCCGCCAATTTCTATTTGTCCGTCACTTGTTAAAATAAACATTGCAATGTGACTTGTAAAAACGATTAATTGATTTCGTCGTTCTCAGGGTTAATTAACGTTAAAATCTGAGACCGGTATAAAATATATTCATTAGTTAGTTTCTATTGCATGGACATTAAAACGGCTTACTTTACTATGACTAACTCATGCTAGCATGAATCATTATTATTTTTTTAACGGAATTGGTTTAGTTGTATTTACTTACAAAAAAAATGTCTTTCCAAATCTCAAATTTATTAAGATACAGAATGAAAAAATATATAATGCTCTCTAAAATAATTCTTCTGATTAAATAATAGAAACCAAACAAGTTGAAAATAAAAAAATTGATAAAACAGTATTTATACAACATAAGTTAGTTATCAACCGAACCAGTGATAATCCCACTCACTAAAAAAGAATGAAAGAGCCCAACAAAAAAATTTGTAAACAGGCCTACATATGTCGTGATGGGAATTACCGACTTTTTGAAATAAAAGTCTATATTTACAAATGTTGGCAGGATGGAAAATCATGAAATACTAAACACATCAATAAATAGAATAAGTAACGAACACAAGTATCAAAATAAATGTCGTCAGATACACATTAAACACGTACAAGCCTTTAATCACTTCCATCACACGCTGTTAGAAATTAATTTTGATTATGATGGTTTTCGTTTCACCATGAAAAGTTGTTATTTCTGGACAACAGTGTCGTCATGTTTCATGGGCGGCGGTCGTCCAGCCCAGGCTTGTTCCGCCACTGAAGTTATGAAGTTCGAAAACGTAATCTCTCCGGGGGAGAAACGAAAGCAAAACAGGTATTTTACATGCCAGATGAGTTGAAGACCTTCATCGTCGAAGACTACGACCGCTTTCCATGCGGAAGTCGTCATGGCTTGAAGTAACCGAGGCACCAAGGACCCATCTTCCGTCATAAACAATCAATCACGCACCGAGTCACCCTTCGTGGTGGCTTTCCTCAACTTGACCCCGAACTTTCTCCCCGACAGACTAAAAAAATGCCACGCACATTTCCTGGGGTGTCTACTTTCCAGAATCTTAAGAGCGCATCATTATCACCCGATACCAGCCGGACAACTGAACTTTAAAGGTCGCATTATTAGAATGTTTTGTTTCCGGTCGTTTACGACTTCATCGCTAAGCGTTTATCTCGAAATCATAAATTCGAAAACTCTTACGTATTGTGTTTTTGTGCTTATGTGAGTACCCACGAGCTATTTTACACACCCTAGGGTTAGGGGTCATCATTACAAACCTAGTCTTTTATGAAGCGTGAGTTTTGTAGCAAGTTCATCAAACAAGTTGCACAACGAAAGTTCAAAAGGCCAATAAAAAGTCAAACTAGAATAATAGGCGCTACTTATATTAACATAAAAGCTGAAAACGACTAGAAAGTTCGATCCCAGTGAGCTCATAACCATACGATACAAAACATGTGCTCATGAATTAGGTGATGCCAGTGGCTAGGCGAACCGTCATCATTACTCCGTAATCACGTAATATCAAAATAACTAAGATGG
Source organism: Medauroidea extradentata (assembly GCA_003012365.1). Lineage (NCBI taxonomy): Eukaryota > Metazoa > Arthropoda > Insecta > Phasmatodea > Phasmatidae > Medauroidea > Medauroidea extradentata. The sequence goes on along the minus strand of PNEQ01021690.1, from coordinate 73,124 downwards.
AAATAATTCTGATAGTGAAAATAGGTGGAGCTGTGATCTAGGTTTCTCTTCTATTGGATTGCTCGGTTGCCGTGAATACTAGGTTGTAAAAGTTCATGATACTGGCCCCGTGACTGTGTACAGCTTCAGGCGTGAATCTATTCTTGAGCTTCAAAGACTGCCAGGTGGTTCACAGCCCACTTAGGTCGTGAAGATCACGTATAAATGTACAGTACATATCCGAGTACGTGCAATTAAACTTTGGTGTTGACATTCCTTTTTGTCTGCCAAAAATCTGAGTGTTTTATTTGGTGTTAATTGGGTGTTGGCATGTCCTCAAAGAGCTGTAGAGCCTTGGTGAAAGTGAACGGTATAAAGTGGAATGTACTCAGTCGTAAGTCATCTCTAAAGTTGATGCTTCATATGGCGAATAGTAAACAAGAGCTCACGGCGATATTGATTTTAGGACCCGCGTCTGGTAGACATTTTCGTTGTATTTTAGTAGATAGTAGGCCTATCTCTTCTAAAGAAATGATTAATTTTCTTTTAATATCCTGTATACTGAATAAACTCATTTTAGATATGAGGTAAAATGACAACATTTATGCTGTGAAGTAGACCTGCATTACTGATCGAGGATTCCTTTCGGATGCGTTGTGAGAATGATTCACAGCGTTAAGAGAGCGTGGCACATACAACAATAGCAATCATAGACAATAGTTTAAGCAACTTTTAAAACAAAATTGTTTTCAGTTTTACGAACTTCTGAGACACAATCTCTAACACCGGAACCTCGTGCATTTAACTGCGGCGCAAGAGATCACGCGTAACGAATTAGTAATTCTGGATACATATTTACTCATAAAGTTAGCAAATACCATTATCTAGGATTGTCATTGAGTATTTTATCAATTTTGGCCTCGAAAAAAAGCGTAAAAAAAATCTTAAGTATTCAGCGTTTATTTATCTACCACTCACTCTTAAAGATATCTGCAAATATCCTCACCTTACTACAGTCTAGAAATATAATATAAAATGTACTTACTGTTTTCTTTCTAGACTAATATGTAAAACGTTAGAATTCTGTATAATGTAACGGATATATAGTTTTATGTAAACAAACGTGATAATGTCCCCGAAATCAGAATAAGGAAATATACATCTCACTGAAGATGCCCTAAGTATGGGTTCTACGTTCTTACGACTACTGCAATTTAAATTAACTTACGTTATTATACAACTTATTAATGCATGGCTATTCCCTTTGAAATAGCGAAAAATGCAATTTTAATTTATACTTTTGGATTCTGGTTGTAGCAAGTACTGCATTCTCTTCCTAAATTTCTGTTTAAAACCTGACTCTTTCGTGATTACCGCTGTTTTGGGACGGTTCAAAGAAGTACCTCACAGGTCGTGAGTCAGTCATATTATATTAAATAAATTTGTAACAAACATTTACGTCGAACTATTGTAGCGTTCAATGAACTAGTCCAGAATACGTAATCCACTACTAGATAAATAAATAAATAAATAAATAACATTCTCTGACATGTCTACCGACCAGAAAAATAAGTATTTTAAGAATTGCTATAAGGTTGACATGTATGGCATTTTCAGAGAAAAATCAGTTAAATAAGGATCTTATTTTTTTTAAAATACTGAATTACAACTAGGGCTACCAAGTGTCCGGAAATTTTTTTCTTTTAAGTTTTTTTTTTGTCTGGCCGGATTTTTTACTATGGTGAAAAATGTCTGGCGTTATAGCCAAATGAGATAGTACTTTAAATATTTAGTTTCCCGTTTCTCTTTGCACATAACTGCCAGCGTATCCATATAGATATAACCTAAAGTCCATCCCATATAAGAATTCCGTATTTTGGCAGCCGATGCTACCAATATTTGTAACACGTGCCAGAATAAGACACCATTTAAAACAACCGGACGTGATCGCATGGCCTGCTGAAGCAGTAGTGGCAGCTCTGAACAACAAATCGGTTAACTTCCATCGCCGACGTTGAAAATACTGTGTATTATACGTGAAAATAAGTAAGTATTTTGGAGTAACCGTAATATAACAATACGGCTCCGTATAAAGCATTACTCAGTTAACTATTTTATTATATTCAAATTGCGTCATTTCTATAACTATTTTACAAACAACCGCACTAGTCGACCTGTACTGGCAACCCTGCCATGTCCCGAGCGTGGAGACTTTTCATGTGTGTTTGTGATTCTGATAAGGTGTTATTTTAATTATCTGTTCGTATATTTGATACATTGCAACGCGGGGATTAAAACACCCAACCAATCGCCAATGACAACGGAATATTAAAACATGTTTCGGAAGACGGGAACTGGAACGACCGCTCGGCAGCTTATCTTGGCATGTCTACAAAAATAACGTAATCGGTCCAGAAGAAAGTACTACAGAAAAAAATAAAATACCGTTACCTACCATTTATTTTAACACAATATGTGGGTAAACACTATTCTTGTTGTAGACCTATATTCTATAAGCATAGCTATAAACCTGATTTTTTCAAGGCGCCGACTCAATAAATTCTTTTTGTACGAAAAAGTCCATGTTTGATTTTTTTTTAGCAAGCAAGTTGTACCATTTAATATCAAGTCCACGTGAAATTTTGTGCCTGTCAGCTGCAAAAAGAAAAGGGACAATAGATTTAGGCCTGTGTATTTTCCTGGCATTTAAGTTTATGGATCTTACTTTAATTTGTTATATTATTTCCATTTAGGTTGTGAGAGTGCAAATTTTTGCTATGTAGTCTACAAAAAATACGTTTACAAGTTTTTTTAAGTATTTTGTGTGGTACATCTATGATAATAATACTGATATCGAATTTGTTCTAATTACGAAGGCAGTGCAGAACAAAATAATTGAAGGCAACAAAAAAAATTATTGTAATAATGCTTACATGTATTATTTAAATGTTTTATTTTATTGCAAAGATGTTTGTTTGCACTGTCATATGTTCTTGCATCTTCAGTTTGTTGTAACCAAATAAGCTACTATGATTTAAACTGTTTAGGTGTCAAGTAAAAAAAAACAGAAGTAACAATTGTCATATAAGTTACCAATAGATGTTTATTTTTGGTACTACCCTTAAATGTTACAACAAGTTTGAGCATGGCTAGGAAATTTTACGATAAACTATCTAAAATTCTTTACTGATTAAATTACCATAATATCTGTTGAGTAAGTTATTCATTACTGTAATATGAAATAATTTTCCATTAACATAGCCACCTAACCCTAGTTAGATTAATGTGCAGTCAGTATTGAAAACAAATTACCTACTTCTCTGAGATCTAAAAACAACCAAAAGAAAATGACAACTCATTTAGTGTTTTATTGCAATCATGTACTTTAACTGTTGAAATATGTTGATTATCAATCTAACAAAGCACGTGGTGGCGGAAGGATACACAACGTGTTTGTTTAAATAGTTATACTGTCATATGATCTACCAAAAATGAAATTCTTACGGCATGGACTGTACGTAAACAAACGGTTTGTTCCTTTGAGTTTAAGTACCTGAAAAGTTCCTGAGCGTGTGTAAATTATTTATTAATGTTGTACCAAATACTTACAATTATATTTAATCATTGAGAGCAAGGAAATGGACACGAAAATGTAAATTTTATGTTCAGTTATATTTAACTTTTGCAAATTGTTCGCTTGAAATTCTCAGTATCATATAACGCAGTTCTCAGTAACACTGAAAACCTACTGTAATGTCTCGTGGTATAATTAATTTACGTGTCCGAAAATGTAACTGTCTTCTATTTAAGAAGTGGATGCCTCTCTTCACCTTGGTTTTTAATCATGAGTTTGTAAACCCTAGTTGCAATTAGTTTCTGGTATGGTCGTTGAAGGCGATAGTCGTGTCGTAGACGAGGATGCAGTTCCTGGTCGCGTGTCGCAACTGCCAGCAGACAGACAGTTCGCACGGACAGGCGGTGGTACGTTCCTCTCTCCAATTAGCGGGCTGCTGTCACGAGGATCCTTCTACACCGCGCATCATCATGCTGCATTGCACTTACTTCTCTTCTCCTGAGTGACGTGAGGGTACTTCGCCTAGACGTCGCACCCGCCCGTATAATACTTCCCTGTACTCTTTCCTAGGTTTCGCCGGAGTGTTGGATAATTTTCTTGTATTTTAGTTTTCCACACATAACATTTATTCAAGTTGTTGCTATCAACATTTTCGGACATAGGATATAGATTCTTGACATAAATAATAATGGAATCATTAATTAATTTTTCATGCAGAATCATTACAAAGAATTATAGGTCAACTTTGTAGAATGATGACATGCCTAATATAAGATGAACTTATAACACTATTACGATCTCCAAAATTCATCACAAATGTCTTCTATACCTCAACGTTCTCACATTTACCAAAAATATATTTAAACAGAAGTTATTGCGGAAAATATATTAAAAATATTTAGCATCTAGCTCTCTCCATTGGCCGTCTGCCCAGGCCGCCGATTGGTGTGTAGAGTTTCGGTCGTTACCAAATTATTTAAAACTGCTCATCGCACATGAGTGATGTCTGCTTAGGAATAGCATTTCAAGAACGTTACACGTGGGTATACCCATTTCGAGTCCACCGGTAATCATTAAAGCATGTTTTATAGCGGCCGAAAATAGCTCAATTGAAGTGTTTGTGTGGTTTTTTAGCTATGAAAATCTTGACGCAGACTCTTGTAAAGGTTATAGACGTGTAATAAACGTCATAAAATAATAGAGTCAACACTGAAAGTCTCATACAGGCGCGTTGTCGGCGAGAAAGCTACAAGCCAGTATAGTGACTTGCGCCTAGAGGCGATCACCGTGCTTCCGCTCTTCTAGCCCTCGAACGTGTAAAATGCGTTCACCAGGTGGCTACCTTAAGAGGCTGCGTCACGTATTTTCCACCGCATTCAATTTGCTGCTGAGATGACTGGCCAGCGACAGGCCAAGTGGAATACCATCAGTACTCTGTGATCTCGGTAGATGAACACAAATAGATAGTTTATCAGCAAGGTTGTCAGCAGAAATTATGGTTTCTGCATTTAAACATGGTAAAATGCTTTAATTAAAACAATCATTACTGACTTTGTAATAAACTTTACTTTATTAAATACGCTTTTAAAACATGATTTGAAATATATAGTATGAATATAATTATTATACAGGACATCAAACAATGTTTAAAACATTTACAGTTTTTCCAGTTCTAAAACGTGCTTCGAATTCGCTCTAACACTATCAGACATAGTCATATCTTCTCAATATAACATTAGCATTATAAATAAATTGTTATATTCGTCATATCATTGCGCCATGTTTATGTCGTCTGCTTTTACTGAGACTGCCTCACCTCCAGCACGCCAGTAGATTTAGCAGGAAGTGACGTGTCGTTTAGATGACGTTTCAGTTACTAGCCAGTAGTTCGACATCAAAAGGAACGCTCGTCAGTAATCTCAGTTGCTGTCAGCAGCAAACGGAACGCAGCCTTTGATGAAAATTTTCATTTTGTATATAAATAAAAAAAAGACGTCAAGAATTACCGGCAATGGCTCTTTGTAGAAACGATACACTTTCCGGTTAAGTGCGGACTATTAAAATTCGTACTAGCAGACATATTTAGCCTTCAGTAAATGGCGAGAGATAATTATTATTTTAAAATGTATATTATCATAAGTGTATCATTATGACGAATTAATATTCGGTATAAAATACGTAATGAAATGTAATTAGCTAAGTCCCTATCGTAATATTTTCAAATAAACCTTACTGAATTTTGAATGAAGAAGCAAGTAAGAAAACTTCAGCATGGATAGCGACACGAACTCTGAAGCTGTATTCGAAACCACACTTAGCGTACCTTGTACGTGTAAAAGTAGAAACACTGAGCATGCATGCAAGCCATCACATGATGACGTAACATGCGTACGTACGTGGCTGAGTTGGCCAACTTTCTACTCCTTACGTACGTACGCTAAGTGGTGGTTGTGAATGCATGTTTCAGTAGAAGTAAGTTCCGTACGACTTAATTTAATATTAATAATGTTTTTTCAAATACTTCGTCATTTTATCGTAAATAAATTTATACGGTTCGTTCCACAACTATTACAGTGTCGTAATTTGCAGCCAAATTTTACACTAGTAAAAACAACTTTTCTTCGTATTAGATAATGTGGCGTTGTTAATCCGGTCACAAAATCTTCACGCACGTACTTTAAGTGTCGTTTTCAGGCTGCATATTATACTGCAAGCTGCTGTACGTTCTCTCGATGTCTCCCACAGGTCCACAATGTCGTGGTCTGTCGATTCAGGTATATATAGAGCAGTGGAATCTAGCCTGTCAACAAATAATAACGTGAATGCCTCTAGGTGTGATATATTTTGGACTGCCGTAGTCAGTGCTGTACTAGGACAGTTGTTGGCACAAGTATACACGATGTTAGCCTCTTATCCTGTTGGCGGCTGCTGATAACTCTTTGTTTCGTAAATGGTTGGCTACATTGCCATGGCCCATTATACACTCGCATCAGAGCTTTTGTCGAGTACCTTATTAAGAGGGTTCGCCTAGTATTTTAATTGTTTTAATTTTTTATACATTTGTACGAGACATGGTTTGTTTTGTAAACATACATTGTGACTATTTTCACTGTAGTGAAAATTTTTACATAAAACGGTTTAATACGAAAAAAGGAAAACAAACTGACTTACAAAAATGAATTAATTCACTCTGAAGAGTAGTGTAACAGGCTACGTCAAAATATGAATAAAACCGAATTGAGTATTGCTTAAAAAAACTATTTTTATTTCAAGTTCAGTGTGTGTATGTTTGGATGTGTATCTATCTGTCTCTCTATCTGTATATCTAGCACCCTAGGTTATCGACCCACACGCTCCATACTTGGGGCTAGGGTAATGATTGCCCGGCAAAGGACATGCTTTAAGTATTTATCTGCGTCCAGGCAGATGCTGGGCTGGTTCCTTAACGAAGGTAAGGTTAATTCTACTACAGGTTAGAAAGAAAATACGTTTTCTTATGGGAGAGCTTGGCACAGGGAAAATTTCTGCCACTAGTTTCGCTTCAATCGATAAGTGACCAGAAAATTACGAAACCATAGTAAAACTAAATATAAATAATCGTTGAAATTATATTAGTCATTTAATCTAATTTTTAAATGAAAATAAACCGATTTCTTGTTTTAAATTATTAACTTGATGTATCTTAAAATTCAGGAAAGTTCTGTGATTGGTCAGTTTGGTGCATTAGCGATACCAGCGCTCAAGTGGCAGAAATTTTCCCTGTGCCAAACTTATAACATTGATCTTTCTAACCTGTAGTAGAATTAACCTTAACGAAGGACATGGCCGTCTCCTCATCCAGCTCCATCATTGTGTCTGTGTGTCACCGTCACTGTTGACGAGATATAAATTAAGCTTACCTTACCTCTCTCTCTCTCCATCAACATTTCTCTGTCTCGGGCCCAACCTTTCATCTTTGTGGGCGGACATACATAATTAGGAACCCCTGATTTTCACGGGAAAAAAATGTTTGCATCACTTTGATTCAGTACATCACGTATATAGCCACGATTTTGTTTCAGTGCTATGTGTGCAAATCGGCAAAACTGCTTTATGGTTACAGGCAGCATGTATTTATCCATGCGCGTCTCCTATTTGACTGCACCAATGAGAATAAGATTATTGTGACATCATAAGTCTGTTATTTGCCAGTAGAACCCCGAGACAATTGAGAGTTAAAACATCCAATCATTGAACGTTGCTGGTGTGAACATAAGGCACTGAAACCAAACTGTGCACACATCTTTTCGCCGCACAAAATCGTGGCTCTACTCATGTGTACATCTGCAGCTCTGCTTCGTTGTTGTTGGCAGCGCGTCTGTGTGTCGAGGCGTCACTTATTTGACTCCGCCAATCAGAGCCAAGTTACCGTGGAACCACACATCTGTGAGAATGTGAGAGAATTTGGTCAGCGCTGAACATCGAGGTCTTTAGCGCTGGTGAGGGGTGCTATATGGTGAGTGTGGAGCAGTACCTGAATGAAAGGGCGGGGGAAACGGGAGATCCCCAAAAAAACCCGCCGACCAACGGCATCGTCCGGCACGATTCCCACATGCGAGAATCCGGGGACCGACCTCGCCGGGAATCGAACCCGGATCGCCTTGGTGGGAGGCGAGAGGTCTGACCCCTCGACCACCACGGCCCCCACCACACGTATGTGATTAGCCGGTAAAACCACAAGACGCTGGGAGTTAGATAATCATCCAATCATTGACCACGAAGCAGAACTACAGGTGTGTATGTATGGCACTGAGTAGAGACAGGAAATTTCGCAAAAACATTTTTGCAGCACTTTGTTCCAGTGCCTTACGGGTGCACCTGCATCTCTGATATGTAGTCAGCGATTGGATGCCGTAACACCCAGCGTGTGGAGGTTAAACCCGCAAATCACAGACGAGATGTGTTGCAGTTATCCGTGTACTGATTGGCACAAAATCACTCTGTCAATAACCATGAAGTAGAGCTGCAGGTGTGAACGTAAGGCACTGAAACAAAGTGGGGCAAAAATATTTTCGCCAAAAATTCCTGTCCCTAAAACTGAAACAAAGTGGTGCAAATATTTATATTTATTATTCACGAAAATCGGGGGTCTCCAGACGTAATGTCTGGACACCGTGTCCAGGTCAGCCGCGGCCTTCTGTGATATAACTAGCGGTCGTTACTGTTCCGTCGAGGATGACGAAACAAGCGCCTCTGTAAAGGAGAAAGCCTTCGACACGGCCTTGCACCGCCCAGATAAACACCACCGCTAGTTGAAAGGGAGGTCTGTTTCACGCATCATCAAGCCACTATCACATTTCTGCAATAACATTACGTTATGAGCTAATCGTATTAGATGCCGCGTACCGTCGACCCCGTGGTACTGAGCCACACGGTAAGACGTCCATTAGCCTCAATTGCTTAGCCATGATCCGCCGTTTCCTCTGTTTTTGCGATAATTATTTTTTTTAATCTTCAACGATAGCAGGTATCACAAATCGGTTTGACATGTTTGTTTAAAATAATTTTTTTTTCTGTGAGAGCTAATTTTTTCAAGACAAGAAGTTGTATGGTTTCAACTAATAAGTAACTTAGCCAAAATTTAATTAATTAGGTAATTAGCTAAAACCGTTGTATTAACTGTCTTGAAAAAATTAGCCAAAGTGGAGGAAATCATTCGAAATCAAACTGCCGTACGTATTTTTCATATCTGCTCTGGTTTAGGCTTAAAAAAATTAATTAAATATAAGTTTCAATTTATCGACGGAGGATTTTCAATACAGTGTCAAATGAAAAGTGGTTCACCATAAGAGAAAGACTGACTTCTTTATCAAAAAACTAGACATTCCTACCGTACATTTCCCTTGCTTCCACTTCTGGCTAGAGAACTACTTTTTTCTTGTAAAAAGTTGCTGCGTCGTGAAGGAAACTAATTTTTGCAGATATAAAATACTGAAAGAACATTACTGAAACAGTATTTTCCCATTAGCAAAATTAAATACAGTGTTTTCATTTGCAAACCGAAAAAAAAAGTTGTAGACTCATCAAAAAACAACACGTTTTAAAAAGTAATGAACATATAATCGTGAAGAAAAATAATTACAGCCTATTTATTTACCTATGTATGATTACGCCTTGCAGATCTAACGGCAACGGTAGAGTAATGGATGCGTCTCGAATAGCTTCCCATAGTTCAAGGGAACCCACTGCTTCCTCGGACACCGATGGATAATTAATTACACTCGGCTAATGAACTCAAGTGGTAAACTCCCGGGCGTCCCCATGACCATGGTTTACCGTACGGTGTATCTACTTTCATGGCAAAGCAAATACCTTGGCTGGGTAATCATGGTAGTCAGCACCTGTTGGTGAAGCGGTGCAGTAGAATATACGTTAATAAGTTATACGACTATGGATAACATTATAAAATATGATAGCTGACTTTCCCGTTCATAGTTCCATTGGCTGTCTTGGCTTCAGAGGATGTGTCGCTTTCAGGTAGTACACAGGGCCGCGGCGGTGCACTGGGGAAAAACTTTGTGACCACCACAAAATATTTTATCATTATGGGCTCGATTTTACGAAAGACGTATCCTAGTTACCTATTTATTAAAATAACTTCTGTCTTTAAATTTATTTATGACCTAAGTCACAGTCATTGTGTTTTAGCATACCAAGCAGGCTCCATGTCTTTGGAGTTACTCTCGTGAGGGTAACGATATACGAAAGGCTGACATCGATAATAGGAGGCAGTGGTATACACGATAGGAGGGAAAGTAATCTCAACAAGAAATAAAAACCAATAGTTCATTGCCGCTGACTGGTGTTGTGAGAAGAATGACGTGTGGGTTACTTTCGCTCGTAGTCAACAGTTACTGTTGCCGTAAACAGGTCAGTGGCGTGCAACTGTATTTATAAGGTATACAGTCGGATAGTTTCAAGTTAAATGCCCGCAGCTGGACGTCATTTTCTCACTCACCTCTGGCGCAAGGAACGTCGATTATTGGAAGCGTGGGGCGGGCAATGTGGTTGTACAGTTTCATATAACGTACGATAATCTATCTAATCACCAGAAGAGTTAGCCAAGACGCATACTTCGCAAACATAGTTTGATGTCGGCTTGCCCTGGTTTTTATACGTTTATTACAGTTCTGCGTTTGGCTTGAACGAGATCAGTCGTGACATGCATTGCCCCGTTACTGCACAACCCTAGGAATTCTTCGCATTGTTTAGCCACAATTGCTTCCAATTATCCTTTTCGAAGCGTTTGATCGAAAACGTTGTGAAGACTCTCATAGCAAAACGTGTGTATGATGAAATTCTGAATTCATATTGCATGGCCGCCTTTTTCCCCCCTTCATAACACAGCTAACTTAGTTTTTTATACCGAGCCCTGTTACCAGTCCGCAAAATACTGGATTTCAGTGGTACAGCTAGAACACAATTTTTATAAGGGGCACACATATTCATACTTCAGTATCTGTATATTAATACATTATAGCGGTCAGTACTAAGCAGCTATTTATTTTAAGTACATTATTATTTTCTCAATATTCCAGTAAGCATTATAACCGTTTGAAGTCTTTCAGCCAATTTTCTAAAACTCTTACAATGTTATCCTCCTCTGTAGGATTCATATTCTATTTTTTGTGATACGTGTTCTACATGTTTTCTACTTCAATTTTCATAACGTTTCATGTGCCAAAGTTTGTGTGTAGAATTTAGATACATTCTTTATAGCTGGAAGCTGCCAGAGTGTGTTCCTGGCTGCAGCGTGAAGTCGTGCAGGATGGCGTGACCCAGGTCTGACTGCACGCCAATACAGTCGACATTGCAGTACGACGTCTGCTTACGTGATATGCGCTGCCAGGCACGTCTCTGCACTGTGCTTCCTACGTGCGGCCGATCTTAAGAGGGCATGCTACATACTTCAGTGCTAGAAACATCCGTTTAAAATTGTACGTTGCTGCAAGCAAATTTGTAGAAATAATAATAATAAACAGCAAACTTTGACAATATGTTTTACCAATTTTCTGAGCAAAACTTTTCCACAATAAAAGCAGTTGTGAAAAACAAAATACCTGGCGCAGAAATCTAGTACATTTAACAGCGGAGTAGATACCAACATTTAACAATTGCATCATTCTGGGTAAATTTTTGCTCATAAAGTTGGCTTCATATTGATATTATTGCTGTTTTGCAGATTTCCGTATTGAATTTCAAAAACGTGTACATCTAAATTAGTTTTTTTAGTTTATGTAGCACGCGCTCTTAAGGCCGCCACGTACCACGGGCTCTAAATGTGTAGCAGTATGTTCATAAATACGTTTTATTTACGAAACTATTTCCACTTACACATATTGTGCTAATTTGCAAAAAGAAAACACACTTCGGACAAGGGCGGAGTGTCACTATTAAGACACCACAGTCTTTTCAGGCTGCCGCACTTCAAAATGTACTGACCAAATATGCGTGAAACTCAGAAACGTGCACTGAACTTTGCTACAGACCGTCCACGAATAAAATTATAGGTCTTGCGCGTTAGTTCAGCGCTGTGACTTTTGAAGCGCACTTCTAAGTCGTCTTTATAGCTTGGTCACTTCTGAGCATCTGACGCGCAAATAGGCGCCACCCTAAGGGCCTCGCTTACCACGCGCTTAAAATTCTTTGGAGTATGTTCGTAAATACGTTTTTTTTTTTTTTTACAAAACTATTCTATATGTGCCCATTGTGTCTTGTACTAAAAAAAAAATTCACTTCAAACGATGACTGGAAGGTCGTTTCAAAGCTCAACGTCGATTATAAATCGTTTCTGAGCCCCCAAAAAGGCTGAAAACAGCTTTTCAACATGTGTAATATCTGAAAAACTACTCGCAGGATTAGTGTGAAAGTACCGTAGAAGTATGCAATGGACTTCAAAACTTTTCATCAATTAAAATATGGGGTCACCACAGAAAGTGTCAGTCAGGCGAGTGACCTACGATACCACTGCACGTCGTTTCAGTGTCTGGCAGTAGAGGCGATACCGCGCCGGCTGAACCGGTTAACATCGCCCTTGGCACCGTGCCTCACTCACACAAACACACGGCCAGTAGGCGAGCACCTTAAGGAGGCCGTTCCAGTGTTTCAGGCGCGTGTATGCAACCCGCATTAACAAATATAAATAAGGCTAATATTACTATCGTTATATCAATAGGAGTATTACATATATCAACATTATCTTCGCGTTTTATCAAAGACAATCGTTATTTTCGATGCGTTCTTTGCAGTCAAGTGTAAAGAATGTTTGACTTTAAATTTTACAAAACTTTATTTTGTATCATGTTGATAATATAACCGTTTATTATAGGCCTAATTGATTTTGCTGAATGCTGCGGAAATAAGAAGAGATGTGCCCTTGATGAAGCGCGAAGATAATATTTATATAATATTTATATAATGCTCCTATTGATATTGCGGTAGTAATATTAACCTTGATTTGTATGGGGTTAATGCAGGTTACATACATGTGCCTGAAACACTGGAACGGCCTCTTAACATAGCCCCTCAAGGGAAATACTTTACTTTGATTGGACTTCGCGTCTCTTCGACAGCAAGGTCATTTGAGACGGTTACACACAACTTTACGCAATGGGATACGAGTTGGCCATGATATATGCTGAGAACCATCCCGGGATTCGCGTGGAGTAATTTCAGGAAACCATGGGATACCCGAAATGAGGATGGTTTGGACCGGGGAACAGAACCCGGGACCGTCCTCTCGAATGCCAGTCTAACGTGTTACCGTTGCGCCAGAAGAGTTATAAATAAATTGAAAGAATTGTTGGGACATACAGACGGTTATGTTGTAGCAGAGCGTGGCGCGGATACAAAGGCATAGGGCGGAAGAAAGTCTGGGGCAGGCAGTCTGTGGTGAGAATGAGGTCCCGTTACGTTTAGAGTCCAGGTACTGTTAATAGGTTCTCCGAGATCAGTAGCGGGGCAGAACCAGCTGCCGGCACGTGACGAGCGCGGTTCTATAGCCCGTCAAGTTGCCCACACTTCCGCCGCTGCTTCCTTGCAGACAACCTCTCACAACACTGCAACACTCCGCATTACTTCGCTACAAATATGCACGTTTCTGAAAATCAATACGGAAAACAGCAATCCTAGGTAGATATAGTAGCCAACTTTATAACTAAACATTTACCCAGAATATTGCTTTGGGATAAAAAAATATTTTAAAGTAAAAATCTCAGTATTTTTAAAATTCGGTTATTGTGAAGGCCTGGATAATATCACATTGAAAACTAAAAAAATAAAGTTTTCCAAATATTTAGATTTTGTGTCTTCAAACCCTTAATTTTCTAAACAAACCGTTTTTAATTTTTTACTCGAAAGCAAAACATACTACCGCCTAGTACTGTACAAACAGATGTCGGCAAATAAAACATCTACTTAGCAAAAATAGTCTCATTGAATTCTGTTGAGTTGTTCAGATGTTATCGACGTTTGAGTATTCCAGTCGTTTGCTCGACGTCTTGTCTATCCATACCCCTTAATCGTGATCTCTTGCGCAGCAATTAAACTAACGAGATTTCGGTGTCAGAGATTGTACTTTAGAAACACGTTACTCGAGAAACAGTTTTGCTCAGAAATTTGGTAAAGCCTATTGTATATATCTAAGGCGGCTGTTAATTTTTTTTTTGCACATTGGCTTCGAGAAAGGTACAGTTTTAAACTGATGCTTTTTTTTAGACTGGATTATGTACTACGACCTCTTAATGAGGGCCATCAGAAACCTTTCAGGAAAAAAATTTTCGGTTATCTTGATTGTTTATAAAAAAAATATTTAAATACATAATGGTAGCTCTCTTGTTAAACATATAACATTGAAATTAAGTCATAATTGTCTCATTAATACTCTCCTTTTGCATTTTATTCTTATCTCTATCGAACCACAGTTATTCTCTGCTCTTACGTATATTCATCACTTAATCTCCACTGTCATCCTTTGGTAAAACACTACTAAATTTTTCTAGAATTTCTTGTTTTCACATATATTGTTTAAGATACGTGTAGGCCATACTTCTTCCCTTCGCTAAGCTACAAATGGGTGCAAACTTTCCATCTGTCTGAGTCCTTATTTCTCCATGAATCATTTATGACACATATTTTTTTATTCCTCACAGTAAGAATTTTGAAAATTAATGTGTTATCTTTTCATTTATTGAAGCAGCTTGCCTCAGTCTTCAAATAAATCTTTTGCACGTGTTTAATTTCCTGTGAATTGTCCTTTTCAAACTACATACGTCATTGCCTATCCGTGCGTTAAAGTTTCACGGACGCTTCCAGTTCTTAATATTTCTTGAGAAAAGAGGAAGATATGTTACGGAGAGATGGATAGATTCATCCTTCAGGCATTGCCAGTGTCTTAGAAGTACATTCTGGGCCACGTATCTTGTAATACGACAGTCCTAGCTCCCACGTTAAAGGAATGAGCATATTCGTCATATCTCTGAAGGCAATCTTCGGCTAAGAATTTATTTTCCTTATCCCAGTTAACGAAGGCCTGGTCTGGACACTCGCTCATCTACTACTAACACTATAAATTTGACCTCTCTTATGACAGATTTAGTCCCAGAAATATCCTTCAGCGCCACCGGTTTAGTGATCCCTTTTTTTTCTTCTAAAAGTTCATGTTAAGTGGGAACTTTTTCATGTAGCCTCATTAGACACAACATATCTATATTGTTACTTTTTGTCGAAGGTACAGAGAAATTAAAAAAAAAATGAAAAACTGTTACAATCTCGGATAAATATAGGTGGCTAGCTTTTATTTAAATATATTCCCTTCGCTGAATAAGTAATTCTATATAATGTACTAAGTTCTGAGCATCTTAATTCATGTTTTTTTTTTTTTTTTTTTTTTTTTTTACAGATTCACACGTCCATTACTCTGAGATGTCCGATTATGTTACGTTCACATAAATCGCAATACCATACGAGGAGGTGGCTATGGCTTCGTATACCTTGCAAACAAACTAAATGGAGCTGCGGAGTTAGTCCGTTGTTCGGCGAAAGATTCGAAGTGTGATATAAAGTTACCCAAAGCATTGTGCCAGCAATTATAGTCAGTGTATTTTACACGAATTTTAAAGAGCAATACTATTAAAATGAGCTATTGACAAACATATAAACTATATTTATCTTTGTCTACGTTGATTTGGAGAATATGAACTTAACACGATTGCAACACATATAACCATTATCATTAAATGTAATTCTTAATTGCGTTGTTGGGTGACTAGCGATTTTAGACAGCACCATCCGCGCAAATACTGCCATGACTTCATGGTACGCCATGACATGCCATCCTCTAACTTCACGCCATACAAAAATCATAAGACTTTTACATATCCACAATTATACAAACGCTCGGCAAAGTCCGCTATCCCCACGTGATGAAAATTCTTTGGGAACCAAATAAGCTTCAGAACCCGAAAATATGATCTGGTTTCCTCCGTACCCTATATTTTTGACATTCTTGTTTATGTGTAGAGATGGATACCGATAGAAATGCGAGTTAGATACTAAAATGAATCAGTTACACCGAAACTTGCTCGAGTTTTCGAAGCAGAAAACATATAAATGCCGGGAGCAAGCAAGCGATAACGGTTGCGCTGACATTCGAATTGTGTCTCCTATCGCCGCAACTCGTAATTCAATGAACTATAAAAAAAAATAGCTGGACAGGCTTGCGGAACATCAAGGAAAACCGTGCCGGCAGTTCCATGTTGACCAACCTTTCTTATTTGCAGCTGGTGCCTGTAGCCGTAATCGTTTTCCATAGGCCCTAATACTAAACCAACCACGCAACATAAAAAATGAAAAACATAGTAATTAAAATGTATAGCAAACAATTTAAAGAATATAATACCGGTAATATAATACTAGTTAAGTGGAAATATAATAAAATATCCTGGCGTTACCTACGAGGTTATACACGGCGTTCGTATAAACGATCTGGATTTGTGTTTGAAGGTGTAGTACCTATTTTGCCGCTGTACAAACAGCAAGTGTTTACAGAGTTGTCCGGCATAGTCTCACAATATAAAATAATTCTAAGAAACTGTTGACAGTTTGTTTTGTTTAATGAATTTGCTAACATATTTCGATGGCACGAGTGGACAAATAGTAATTTTGTTTATAAATTCAAAAATAATTTTTTTTTTTATTTTGAAATAAATGGAAGATTTTTTTTTTTGTATTTAATTTTATAAACGCGTTTTTCACCTACGAACATACGCTGCAAGCGACCGCTCCTAGCAGAAATTCCAGAATAAGAAATCCCAAGCAGGTTTTACGTACGTATTTTGTATTTATTTCCTAGGTAATATTTTGGTGTGTCATTGCTGTAGGATAAATAACATTTTTAAAACTAAGACATTCCTATTTTGAACGTGTAAATTTAACTTAAAATATATATTTTTTATTCGATATCTGCGAATGGTCCGCGGCTGGTGCAGCAGGTAGAGAACTCACCTCCCACCAAGGCGAACCGGGTTCGTTTACCGGCGGGGTCGGTCCCCGGATTTTCGCATGTGGGAATCGTGCCGGACGATGCCGCTGGTCAGCGGGTTTTCTCGGGGATCTTCCGTTTCCCTCGCACCGCCCTCTCATTTCGACGCTGCTCCTTACTCCACATAATATCACCCTTTACCAGGACTAAAGACCCTAGATGTTAAATGTTGACCAAAATCTCTTCACTCACTCGATATCTGCAACATCAAGATAATCGATAACAGCGATATATCACAATCGATTTTAAAACTTAGCGGAATTTAAAAGCATTTAAATGGAGAGGAATTCAGTTCACCGGTTAATGGACTTTTTTGCGGAGTATAATACGGTTTCAGAAATCGTATTTATATGCCAGTTCAAAAACTGTAGAACATGTTTCACTTCAATAAATTAAAAAAAAAAATGGTTATTTGGATGAAACTATTTTATACCTTCAAACTGAACTATTTTAACGTCATATGTTAATATGCCTCGTTTAATTTTGGGCATTTGTAAATTCTTTGGCGGTAATGTATCGACTTTAATGAGAACATTGTGATTGGCAACACTGCGCACGCGCGGTTCTCGGGCATCAATCAGGCTGGAGGCTCGGCTCGGCGGATCTGTGTGGCATGCAGAGACGCTGCTGACCGAGATGTCGGCTGGTGCTCTGTATTCGGGCCGCGGCGCGGGCGGCCGTCGTAACGGTGCAGCCTCGGGCGCCGAGTGAGGAGACAATTGTGGGAAAACAACCGCGCTCCCGGGCCAGATCTGCCCGTCTATCTCGCCTAGCCTACCAGGAGGAGCGGCAGCGCCTCTTGTATGCACCTGCACTTCCTGGCCGCGGCGATGTGATAGGCGTAGCGGTCCGGCAGACTACGCGCACCACGGCAACCAGGCAGGGCCGTTCCTGAGGGGGGGGGGGCGTTTGCCCTGAACCTCGTATTCTGTGGGGTGTTCCTTTTTTTTTACGAAGTTAAACATAATATATATTTATAGTTTAAAATGAATGGGCATTTGTATTAAAGTTGCTGTAAGACATATAGTGTTAGACAATTTTATTGTATTTTCAGTTTTTGAGCAGTAACGTTTATTCAAATTGTATTATCAAAATTTTCTCTTCGACAAAGCGTAGACTGACGATATATTCTTGGTAAAGTACTTGACACAAATGATAATGGAATCTTTCATTCATTTGTCATACAGAATCATTGCAAGAGAAGTCGTGAAAGTTATCCTATAATTTCCTTGCAATGATTCTAAAAGGCAATTAAATGAATATTCCATTATTATTTATGTCGAGCAGTTTATCAAGAATATATCCTATGCTTTGTCGAAGAGAAAATTTTGACAATACATTTTAAATAAATGTCATGGCTCAAAAACTGAAAACACATTAAATTTGTTTGACACTTCACCTTAAATGCATGTAAAGACAACACTGATATACTGGATGCCAAGGTAAAACTAAAACAATGCAGCCAACGTGCCAGGAAGATATGCGGACCTACAATCACACGTTATATATATATATATATATATATATATATATATATATATATATATATATAAAAGAGGGCTCAGATTTATGTTGCCCCGAGCCTCACATTCCCATAAAGTGGCCCCTGCGACAGTGATCAAGGGAGGTGTTCTGTAACCTCACCTCCGGTAATCATTGTCGCCCGTGACTGTCTTCTGTCAGCGACAACGGTGCTGATAGTTGGACGTGTTTGACTCTATGTCGCATTGTCTCTGCAGGGCCATGAACTTTTCGCGAAAAATATTTTGTCCCAGTTTGCTTCAGTTCCTTTGGTACACATATGCAGTTCTGCTTCTTAGTCAGTTTTTGGACGTTCAAACCGTCACGTGTCATTGGGTTTAACTGGCAAATAACATACCTGTAGTGTTCCAGTAACCTTATTGTGATAGGCATAGTCAAATAGGAGACGTCAATGTACAAATAATAACTGCCAATAACCATGAAACACAGCTGCAGATGTGCACGTAAGTCACTGAAACAAACTGTGGCAGAATTCTTTTCGCGAAAAGTTCATGGGCCTAGTCATAAGTAGGTAACGATAAGACAATCTTGTCTGGGATAACAATTTTAAAAAATGTTTTCTTTGTGACATCGGATGTGAACATAGTGAGTATGACACAATGTATACACTTAAGACTGTTGCCTAGAGAGATTTGTTTTCACAGATTATTTTGAACTATTAATTATTTAAATTTGGTTTAGGTCAAATACTATAAATGGTATTCGTTCAATTTTACAATACATATTTAGAATTACAAAATTAATTACATTCGTCTCTACAGCACACAAGTTTAGATGGAAGTTAATATGGCACGACGCGACCAAGTGATAGCAACTCTAGTAGGTACTGTATTAAATCTGTCATTCTAGCATGCGGTAGAATTAATACACACCGTGTACTAAATATATTGATTATTTAAGAGGATATGAAATAAAGTCAGTTTTTCTGCTTCCCAACCACCCTTCAAACGCGTTTGTCCTCCATCGAGAATGGTTTACCCTAGGACCTGATATTTTCGTAAAGATAGTGATGAAGTTATTTGAACGAAGGTCACAGTACAATGTTAAATTACGGAACACGAATTCTTCTCGTTACGATAATTATATGGGTATTGTCTTCAAATATAAATCGTATAAGAGGATTTGTAAATACGAAATAGGGCCTCTGCGCTCGATTCTGTGTGAAATAGCTCCCTTTTATCGCATGTGGGAAACGTTAGCCAGCAGACTTTCTCGAGGTACTCCTGCTCTCCCTTGCCTGCTTGCACAGTATACCAACCCCATTCCGCCATTAAACTTATACACCTGCTGGCATCCTCGCGCTTATATGTCATCGATAGCGTGAAACACGAAATAACACAGGCAACATTTATTTAAATTCGAAGGGAATTAGAAAGTCGCCATAAAGAGGAAAAAAGCAGGCCTGAAAATAACTATTTTTGGCATCTCCCTTGGCAAATAATTTGCCAATCAGCTAGAGTTTTGCATTCCTTTAGAGTAATATCTTACACGATATTAAAAATTAAATACTATGTCGTCATAAACAGATCGCTACAAAAATGTCATGTATGTTCACGAAGTTCGCAAAAAAAAAACACGTTTTATGACTATTATTTTGGTTTCTATATTAACTTTCAGAATTCTGCAAATTCCGATAAACTGTGCCAGTTTTAATTTACCTACCACGCTCTCGGATGACACACAGTAACAAATATGGAATCTAACCAGCATGCAAGTATGCTATTCAACTGACGCAAGCAAGAAAGTTTTAAAACTTTTTGTTGAGCTTTACATCTCGTCGACAGTTGTACACAACTTTACGCGCGGACAGGCACTAAGAAAGGAGTCGGACATAGCCTTCTAATCAGGAACCGCCTCGTCATTCGCTTGGAGTGATTTCGGTAAACCACTGAAAACCGGAATCAGGATGGCCGGAGCCGAGAATCGAATCCGGGTCCTCCCGATTGCGATTCCGACGTGTTAACCGCTGTGCCACCTCACTCGGTGCGACCAAGCAAAGGAAATGATAAAATCGTTTGACAAGGTGGCGTGAAGTGGGCGATGTGGGTCAGTTCGCTACACTTCCCTTCCCTTTCCCCTTCGACGGTCGTGGCCACCTCCCCTCTCCATATTTCCCCCTCCGCGAGCGAGACAACTAGGTAGGAGCAATGGAGCGTGCGACCCGCCGCCGTAGCGCGTGCTCCAGTGTGCGACCGGCCTCTCACGGCGCAGCAGCCACCTGTCAGGCGTCTCGGTCGAAGAAGGTGTCGGGTCGGGTTACTGACTGCCGTGGCGGTCAAGGACGCGCCGTCAGCATCCCTCCTCGCGTGAAGTCTGCTGGGTCACCCGGACATCGCTCGACAAGCTCTTCCTTCGTCACAGACTCACCGTTATCCTTACATCGCCGCACTCAGCAGGTACTGCTACGACGTCAGACGTCACCACGTACCTATATAAAAAATTCGCTGAACGTTTTTACTACAGGTAAAATATTGGAAATACATTTTTAAGGCTATTAACTTTCTTTGAAAAACTTCCAGAGTCGCTGTTGACTAAAAATTTTTACTGGTGAGTAGCTGATAGTCATTCGAAGAAAATTATTAATCAAACCACTTCCAGCTTTTAGTCATTAAACTTCAAGTCATTACTTAAAATCTAACTTTTTTATAATGCAATTGTATGGTCTGTGGTATGTGTATATTTTTAATTTTAGTATTTTTTAACACACTGTTAATGCAAGAGTAATCGCGTATTTTTATACAAAAATGAACAAAAAAAACTAGAGGAAGAAACCTAAAAAAAACCTTCCTTGATTTGTTTCCAATTTTTTCGTAAGCAAAACTATTTAACTAAACGCCAGTGACGGTATCAACATAAAATATTATGTTAATTTAAATCCAAAGACAAAATCAGTTTCAAGAAATAATCGCTCTGAAATAATAAAGGTGTACTGTGTTAAACTGTAGGATTTTTTAAA
Source organism: Medauroidea extradentata (assembly GCA_003012365.1). Lineage (NCBI taxonomy): Eukaryota > Metazoa > Arthropoda > Insecta > Phasmatodea > Phasmatidae > Medauroidea > Medauroidea extradentata. The sequence goes on along the minus strand of PNEQ01021690.1, from coordinate 51,494 downwards.
ATATATGTTATTTAATTTTTGTAACTCGGTTTTACTATCAAGGAATTCGAAAAGTTGGCGAAATAGTGATTATGTACACATGTGTGAAGGGCATATGTTCATATACTGTGGATATACCTAAATACCGTCGTTTAGACTACTATGACAATGGAACAGGGTTACAAAATAAAATAATTTAATAAACCTTGCAAACATTTTGGTTAAACAAATATAGATGTTGCTGCTGATCTACATTAACGTGTGTAAATAAATTCTGCAACGTCTATTTTCGTTCAGGTGTTCACTAAATTATTGAGTAGAATGCAAGAGCCAATTTAGACTACTTATATTCCTTGATTTAAATACATACCATGCCTAGATCACGGCATATTGGTACAAAAAGTTGCTGTAATACGGTTACAGCATTAAGTTTATAACTGACTCTTAGGAATGAGGTACATGTTTTCTGCTAGATTCACTAGATATTTCCTTTCCTTGTTTACAGTTAATGTTCTCCCAGAAAAAAATGGTTTTACTCATTTCGCCTGATTTACAATGTAAAACATGCATTTTTTCCTAAAAATAACAATTAATTGTAAGCAATTAAATTTTAATTTTGAATGTAACCCGTCTCGAATTCCGTATTTGGTTAGTAAATATACTGCACTTAAGGTATTTTCAGGAATCTCAAGTCAAACAATCTTCAGGTTGGGTGGCTGGCTCCTTCCTGTAGTGTAGTTTGCCTCAGAGTTAGCCTCGGCCTCGCCCATTGGTGATCATGCCGGAGACGTAAAAATGTGCGTGAATTTACTAGACAATGTTTATGTAAATCTCTGTGTCCCTTCCCTATTTCTCCAGAAATTATAAGTATTCGTCTTTATGCTTACAAGATTGAGACCGTTTTTCAGGGTGATGATGCACGAGCATATTTAATGTACAGCCCCCCCCCTCCCCGCCCGCTACAAGAATTACTGGAGTAATATTTGAATGACGTTCGTAATGAGGTTCAATGACAAACTGAGTGGTTTTATTGTATATAAACCACGGACAGCCAGTATTGTTGACTCGCCGACAACCCACCGTAACATAGAAGGACTTAAGACGAGAAAATTAGCAACAAAAACACGGAAGGAATAATCTACTTTGCAAGTTTCTTTCTTTCGTATTTTTACTGTTCATTTCTTGTGCTTAGTCCTATGTAACTGTGAGTTTTCTGCGATTCGACAACATTGCTAGCAATGACGTGTATCCAACAAAATAATCCAGTTTGTCAATCTTGAAGGTGTACCAACATTTTAAACATTTCATCTGTAAATATTAGTCTACTACACCTTTTTGCATTGTTAGATAATATGGAAGTAATTTACTATCTTACAACGCAAAACTGTGTAATAGACTAAGGGGCCTTCCTACCTTCGCTTCGAATACGCTGCAGCAAGTTACGACTATTCTCTTTTGACGAAAATATTTAACGCGCTGTATATTTGTGTATCTACGAAAAGGACACACACCTGAAACAATGTCGTTACAGTTTTAAAAATCTGACACGTTTATTACAAACTTCATTTTCGAGCCCCTCAATATGGCAACAAAACTGGCTTTTCCAGACTGCCATATCTGGAGAATAAACAGCCGGATTCGAAAAAAACAATTATAGAAACAAGCGTTAGACTTTGAACTACACTGCCCACAAATAAAATATTGTGGTCGCCGCTTAAAGTCCCATATGACAAAGTATAATATTACAGCACTGCACGTCAGCTGAGTGGCTTGCACGGAGAGGCGATGATGTATTACATACGCCGGTCAACGGCAACATCACCGCTCCTGCCTCACACATACACACACAAACTCAGCCTATCTAGGGAGGCCCCTTAAGAGCATGATATGTCAAAAATGTTGGTACGTATTAAAGAATGCTTGCAGCGGAAAAATACTGTAAAGTACAGATTTCCGTGCACCACCTCCTTAACGAAATCTCTGTTGTCGAAATTGAAGTTTTTATAGTTAAGTTACGGTAGAAAAATTGTTTAGTGATATAAACGACATGAACGATATGTTTGTGATTTGCCCTGTAAGAGTGCATTCTCAAATATGTAATGCCAATAACGACTTACATTCGGCAATAATATGCTAAATGTAGAGTGGTTTCTTGTCTAGGCTGACGGAAGGTTCACGATAAAATTTTCGTTCAAAATCTTCTCAAGTTTTCCTTATTAACGTCTGCTTGCAGATATTATTAAGATAACTAATTTTACAAGAGTACTACAAAAATTGTTTCGACTTTTGCAAAAATATTCGGAAAATATACTTGTAGCCCTGATAATAATTAATTTAACATTAGAAACTTTACATGAAATGTATTTTTTTATATACAGATATAGCAATAGTTATGAACGTTTACACACCATTTCTCAATACTGTAGTTCCATGCTCTTTACGTGCATTTTAAAACAATTTCTGTTTCTGCATATTACCAATAAATTTTTTGTAACTTTTACAGGAACATTTTTTGCAGGACAGGTCTAAATAAAAAGAGTTGGCTGTTAAATAAAAAAAAATGTGAGGAAATACGTGACAGAGCGCCAAATCTTATTTGATTTTACATTGAAAACAACAAATAGGCTAATTTAATTATTTCTCACAAAATAAATTAAGGTTGTGTAAACAGTTATTTAAAGGTTATTTCTTCTAGAGTAAGCATGTATCACTCTAGTGTTTTGAATCAGTTGAGACATAAAAATGCTTGTGCAGAGTCTATAATAATGTAAGCACGCGCAGCACACTTCATTGTTTATTTCTATGCAATAAAATAACCTTGGCGCCTGTACGTTACACATAGGCTTGTTAACGGGGAAAATATTGCACGTCAGTACAGAGTTTTGCACGTAGAGATGACGAGACATAAAACGAGCGCACGATAGTCGCCCTTAGCGCAGTCGACTCACTCTTCGACCTCGGACACACCAGCCATGCGACGACCTTAGCATGCTAAACTGACGCGAACAAGTAAAAGTGGCGTGGCGCGACCTACATTCTCGAAAAGAAAAAAAAAACTTATTTAAAAACTTTTTAAAAGGCAGGTGGGCAATTAGGCTAATAAACTAACAGTCAAGTTTTCCACGACGCCTTGGGCAGTTTCGTGAAAGCCTGTTTGGAAAACCGTCCCCTGCGTTGATCGCAGCCGGCGACTGGCCGCCGCTAACCCACATTTACCGCTTGCGAACCGGTCCGTCATCCCCACAAACACTGTTTCGGAACAGGTTCCTGAATGGCTAGTTATTTCTGCATGGCGAGATGAGGTCGCGCTGCTTCAATCTGGCCGAGTCATGCCGGACTAGTGGGTGATACACACATCCGCGAGAGGGAAACATGCGCGTCACTCATCAGCCTTTCATCCGGTCGTCTGACGAATTGAATGCGATTTTTCTGATACGTCTTTTGCTCACAATATCTGGAAGGTTAATTACTATAAGTCCTTCACAATAAAAGAAGCACTTCGACATTCATGTTTAGATCTATTTTCAACCTTTTTCTGTATTTCCAAGAAAAGATACAAACCAATCAAATATATATATATATATATATATATATATATATATATATATATATATATATATATATATATTTGATTGTCCAAGTGCTTATTTTACCGTCAAAGGCTTATATCGGCGTGATTATCGTTGGATGGGGTATTGATCCCTACCGCCTTGGATTTATCTGTTTCTTCTCTATAACTTGTGTTCCAGTCGATGTATCAAAATTTTGGTCACGACAAGGCATAACAAACTTAATCGATTTTCTATCATTGCTGAAATCATTATATATTCATTATTTTGCAACGGGAAACAGCTGAAAAGGAAAAATTTCTTTATTTACGGGAGCGACTACAGATGCCGCAACATTAACAGAAACAATGCCATTTCGATTCCGAAAAGTGAATGAAACAATAAACGATGCCTTGTCAGCGTGAAAAAAGTAAAACAATGTGTATATTCCCTGATTTATAAGAAAAACCGTAAAACCGATCTCACAGGGATCAATCCCCCTTAAGATAAACAGCATGAGTGCCCCAAGGACAAGGCATGAAACCTCAGATCTAGTCAGACTACTAAACCGGACATCTTGTGGCGTCACCTCTGAGAGATGACGTAGAGATGAATCTGTACCGAGGAAAGTGGTGGAATGTGAGGGGCGCGGGAAACGGAAGTGGATCGAGAAAACCGTCGGCCAGCGGAAATGTCCGCCACGTTTCCCACGTGAGAAAAAATTAGGATAGACCACACTAGGATAGAAGTGATGGGAGGCTAGTTGTCTCACAATCATACCACCGCGGTCCCTGTTGTTGCTGTGAAAAGTTTTAAGGTCGAAGTTTACATAGATCGCAAGTTTATTACATCTACTAGACTAGTAACGCAATATTGTGTATTTAAAATACTATACAAAACGCAAGGAAACTCAATGAATTAAATCCATATATAATTCGTTTAGAGTAAAATTCCGGACTGAACTGAATTCGGCCTGGAGTCGAAATGGAGCAAACGAAAAGGACTGCAATACGTTCGCAATAATTGTTTCAAACGTAATTGACACGTAGATATTAAAATCTGTATAGAGTCATGTTTTAGACAAACAGTGAATTAAAAAAACAAATGGCTTGAAATACAAAGTTGTAAACATTTATTCATGCGTCGATACTTTTTAAAATTACTTTTGCGCTTCCCGTTGTTTCCATAAAAACTTTGCTGTCTTATTTTTCCAACCCAGAACGATTCTCACCTCTTACATTAAACAAACGGTTTAAAATGGCGGCCGCTTCGTATTCGTTGAGTTAAGGGTAATTCTACTACATATTACGATTTCTTATGGGAGAATTTGACAAGGAAAAATTTTACTTCAGCAGCGCAAATTATCCCTTGTCAAACTAATATCATTAAAACTTCGTAGCATGTAATAGAATCAAAGTTAACTCAGCTCAGTTCGACGGGTGATAAAAGTAAACGTGTCAGTTCGGATCCAACACTCTAGTTCACTTAGATGACAAGTTCTGGAATTTCTCACTTCCCTTCTACTTTAGCCCAGTCTGGGTGTGTTTATAGTAGTCATTCGATCCAGATTCTTCTACTCCAGGTTGAATTGGGACCGAAAATTTACTATAAACCTACTACTGTAATTTCTTCGGGTCTATTACAGTATATAACTACTACAAAGACGTCTAGGATTGTATTTTTATATAAGTTAATTCAATTTATGCATTCGTTGTTTTTACGTACAATGCCCAGACAATAATGAAATGTCACCATGTAGCTAGCAGTAGGCACACGTCGCAGTGTTCAGTGATGCACACTTACGTCCTATACATCACCGCGTCATTGTCATGGAATTGTACGTCACGCCACAATTTTGAACCAACTTAATAATATACGAATACTTTCCGGATATATATATATATATATATATATATATATATATATATATATATATATATATATATATGTGTGTGTGTGTGTGTGTGTGTGTGTGTGTGTGTGTGTACAGGACTTCGTATTGCAACTGTCCTACCTAACGGAAATCTAGAGCTCGGGCACTGACATATTACGTTATTATAACACAAAATATAATTTTAAGTTTTTTTTTTTTGTTTTAAAATTATTTATAAATACGCAAACGGTTTTCCATACGCTCGTAAGCCTACAGTGTGTTTTTGCGCTGTTTCAAAACGTTATTCTTCCACTAAAGTTATTTCAACAGTTTTTTCTTCTTTTCTTTCTTTTTTAATCATTAGTAGCAATCGTTTCAAATTTTGTTTCCCAGATAAAAACTGAAAACGCATAATAAAAAGCAACCTTTCAACATTTCCCCTGGCACTTTCCATGAAAATATCTAAGGGAGGGGTTGGGGAGAAACCTGTGTTCTCCGGTTCGTTGGTCCCCGCTAAAAACTTCTGCCGCTATTCTAATGTATAATTAGCTTCTTTCTTTGTAGGTAAGTAAGTAATAGGCTTTACGTCTCGTCGACAGCAGGGTCATTAGAGACAATCATTCATATCTAGGTACAATGACAGTAGCTGGGAGAGGAGTCGGCCATGGCCTTTGTTAAGTAACCATCTTAGATTTCACGTCGAGCTATTTCGGGAAACCATAGAAAGCCGAAATCAAGATGGCCGGAGCCGGGGTTGGAAGCCGGGTCCTCCCGAATGTAAGTCCAACGAGTTACCGTAGCGCCTCGCTCGGTTTCTTTAATTGTGAAATGAGTTCTGGTGTCACTGGGAGTAATGAAGTCAATTCTCTCAACAAGTCGAGTAAAATGTCGAGTTTTCGTTAGATTTTTAAGTGTTGAATTTGACTTGTTTCATCTTTTACGCAAATAATACTTTAATTCTATATTAGAGCTTGGGACGGGGTGCGTGCGTGAGGCGCCAAGCCTTGTACCTGCTAGTCCGCAATCATTTAAGGCGGTTGTATCGAATAACCTGCTGGGACTAAGTAGGTTCACTCAGTACTATGACCAGGTTTACTCGGTCACCAGGTTAAGTGTAAACGTCTGTCGGTAATTCTGTGTTTCGTGTATTATTGGACGCTTGAGAACCCTACTCAAGGTAATGTTTGAACGCTTCAGGCTGGAGTTCTGCTCCGCCCGGGCTAACTTTGACTTAAGGGCGTTCAAGTAGGGGGAATGCCAGAATTTAATATTTGTGTGAAATAGTGTTACTTTTGTAGACGTTACTTGGGAGTCCTATTACAAAAAATAGTTCTGCCAGATTTCCCATAACGGCACTTCAAAGTCGAAATTTGAATGTTTTTACTGCTTATCCCCCGCGAATATCAATAAACAAATGTATATTAAGGCTTCTGCCTACCTCGGAGCGCGGCGGGAGCAAGGATAGGGTTTTACGTGTTAAACTAAATTCCGTGTAACTCAGTCACCCTTTGAGATATCGCTTTCGGATGGAAACCATTTTCTGAATTGAGAAGAGGAGACTACTGCGACGTAAACGATAATGTGAAAAGAATTTTATGAGTACGGGGTTTCGAGTGTTTAATCGGCATAAAAACACTTATATGCTCATAGTTTTCAGGGTATTGATATAACTTGCTAAAAGATTCCGTAGTAGTGTGGGCCGTATCGTACTGAACAAAAAAGTCAGTGGTGGTATAGATGTAGGTTTGAAAGTGACTGAGATATTTAGGAATATAATTTAACCTGTAACGCCCTATCCTTGCTGCCGCCGGAGCACTGAGGTAGGCATAAGCCTTAAATAATTTACATTGGAACTACATTTCATGGGCTACGGCTTTAAGTATATAAAAACTCATTACAAAGGTTTTTTTTTTTTGTGTTTTAAAAATTTTCTCGGATTGGGAATTTGTTTGCTACATTTAGTAATTTTTTTTTTCAATACGTAAATACTTTGTAATGGGCATTTATTTACTTCAAGCCGTAGCGTGTGACATGTAGTTTCAATGTTAATTATTTCATTCCATTATGTGCATTGATTTTCGCGGTGTGAAAGAAGTATAATTGTGCAAATTTTGATTTTGAAATGCCATTATGGGAAATTGACTGAGGTAATTTTTTTTGTAAGAGGAAAATATACTTCCGAGTAACGTTTATAAAACCAACATTATTGCATACAGATATAACATTCATATTTTTCCCCACTTGAAGGTCCTTAATGTAACCTCCTTAAGCTGTGTGTCAATAGCGTGTGTTCGAGAGCTGGCAGTAGAGGTTAAGTGCCTCGTGTGATCCAGTCGTACCGCTTCTTCCAACGAGTACCCTGGCGTGAGAGACTTCTCTCGAGACACACACTGGCCCCGAACAACTGTTTCATCAGCCGTTTGCCTTCCTTCTCCCATGACGAACCTAGCAATTCTATAGGTCCAGTGATTCACGAGCGTTTCTTTGGTAACACGTTCCTCGTTCGTTAGGCCACATATTAGCATTGGTCCGTAAGGTGAGTCCTCGAAGGTAAGACTAATGCCTGTTGAGTGAGGATGGAGCGGCGCCGGAATGAATGGGCAGGGGAAACGGAAGATCCCCGAGAAATCGTCCGGCACGATTCCCACATTCGAAAATCCGGCGGGGACCGGCCCCGCCGGGGTTCTAACACGGATCACCTTGGTGGGAGGCGAATGGTCTGCCCATTGGACCACCGCGGCCTGATTGTTGAGTGCCTTGAGCTTATAGAGGCTATGATTCAAGTAGTGACCCAGGTTAAGTCAGTCTTTAGATCCCTCGTCGCGCTCCTTGTGTTTGTACTACACAACTTCCAAAGCGGTGACATTGTATTATTACATCAATGTGTAGGAAACATGACTCTATGTACTCCCAATTCTGTATAAAGAAAATGTTCACAATATTGTTTCGCGTAACCTCAGAACTGTCGAACTTTTTCTGGAAGTTATGCGAAATTGAGTATAATATGGCCCTCGTTTTCAAGGTTACCAGATGGCTATTACGCTGCACCACGATGCATCGCCGTTAGAGGTGGGTTGACACAGTTATTTTGTTTACCTGATTCAGACTGTACCGATACAGATTTGTATCTGATACGTGAATGAATACGATTCGGAGTCGCGGAGGTGTAACCCCGTTCTTATTGGCCGCCCGTGTTATCAGGTACGTGCTAACCGAGTTTTTTGTACTTTGTGGTATCTGATACACTGAAATAAAGCACGAATAGAAAGGACTGAGATACATTTGTGTGGCATTTTTTCGCGGAAGTTAATACGTTAATGTGACAGAAATAAAATTACAATCATATTCGAGCTTTAAAATAAAAATGAAAATTAAGAGTGCGTGTTAGATAAATAAATGCTGAGAACATCAATTGATTTCTACGCTTTTTTCAAAGCCAATATGGATAAAATACTCAATGACAATCCTAGATAATGGTATTTGCCAACTTTATGAGTAAATATTTATCCAGAATTACTAATTCGTTACGCGTGGTCTCTTGCGCCGCAGTTAAATGCACGAGGTTCCGGCGTCAGAGATTGTGCCTCAGAAGTTCGTAACACTGGAAACAATTTTGTTTAAAACGTTGGCTATGACTGTTGTCTAGGATTGCTATTGTTTAGTTTTCGCAAATTGGCTTCAAGAAACCTACCGTTATAGACTAATGCTCTTAGCGTTGAATTATGTACCACGTCCTCTTAACACAGCAAAATAAAGACACGGCTAAGCATGTACGCAGTTAAAAATAAAGGAATTTACAAAGAGTCACTCAGTAGTCCGGGAAGAATATGATTTATACTCGACGGAGACGTTTAAGCGAACCGAAGGAAGTTTGCTTGTATCCGGAAATGGGACTGCTAATTGTTTGCACACGCTCGTTCACTACCTGGCTAGCCTGTGGTGGTCGAGATAAACTTAGTTAACTCTAGTAGGTTATTTTTCGTACACGTCCAAAGAATCCTGCACTCACACACACATACACAGAGCTGCGCTATTAGCACATAGTCCTATCATTTCCAATGTGTCTAAAATGGATATTCCGTAGAATTTGCATTTATTGGTCATTTGCACTGATTTTGTCCTAAGTAACAAACGAGTCAAAGTTTAAATCTGGCACATTTCTTTGAAAGCAATTTTTCACGTATTTGTATTTTTTTTTTTTTTTAATTGTTGCTTGTATTCAGGTTGTTGTATGAATTCCTGGAGCAGGCGACGCTACTGAGTAGCGCAAATTAAACTGATTATGAGGTAGTATGAGCTATTTTGGCTGTGAACTCATTAAGAGACCCTATTCCAAATAAGTACCTGATACAAAGTAGGAACCAGCGCCGCTTTCCGCTACTGCTGATGAGTTAAATGTCTGATGATATGCCAATGTCCGACAGCTGTAACGGAATCGTTCTAGTAATCTGTAAATATCTCGTCATTGTCAGTGATACGAGAGTTACTGAACGACTGGCAGCGGTAAACACGCAAATAAAAGAAAAAATACATTCGTACGTGGTCCGCGAGATACGAATTTGACCAGCAAATTGTTTCGTAAACTATAAAAAAGCGTACGTGAAATGAGAATAATTTTATTTTACAGAATCGTCCGATAATGTACTTCTGGAATAATATCAGTTTAATTTAAACATTAGTTTTCAATTTTGGAAAACCTTCTCGATAAATATTTCTCACAAGTAAATATATTGTAATGTATCGCCAAGATAGTCTGAATGTCTATAAACGTCTCTACAGGAAGTGTTTTGAATCTCACGTCGAGGTTTGCTTTTACGGACTATACATACCTTCCCGACCTCCGGTGGAATCTGTATAGACTTTTTGTTCACTATAAAGTTAGCACTGCTTAAAATATTCTTTCAGCCATTTTGAATTCACCTATACTACTTTTAATGTGGAAAGTACCACGAGACTACAAACTTGTGTAAACGTTTCACCACGCTGAAAACTGTGGCCCAAATTAAATACAGTTATTGGTTGTTGTGGAGTGCTCAGTTTAAAGTGAACAGCTTATAGTCGTAGTCGTGCACGAGGAGTCAGCTGAAAATCATCCTCAGTTACCACGGGTGATCGTCAGCAGTAACGGAACGAGAGCTGATTTCACATAAACGACTGGCCAGTAAAATAAGCTGGTATCGGAAAACGGCACAGGTTGACACTTTCCAACCCTATCTGTAATCACCGCTGCGTTTGGACAGGCGTGGTCCATGCAGAGAGAGTAGGAAAAAGGGGGGAGGGACGAAGACGCGGAAGTGGACGGTCTAGACGGCCGCCAGCCAGGCCGGTATGGAGACGGGGCGCGCCCAAGGTCACAGGGTCACTGGGCTACAACCTAGACAGCGCACTTGACTCGCAGTCGCGTGTTCACACGAGGAGGACGTCATCAGTCAGCACATCTTCCCGCCGCCGCGATTCTTTCTGGCACAGCCGCGCCCCTCGGCCAGGTTGCCAGCCCCCCCACACGGTCTGCGTCATGGACAAGTAAACCAGGATTGCCAACTGTACTGTTTTGTACGGGATTTCCCGTGTCCTAGGACTAAATGAGTTAGCCCGTATAGACATTAGAAGGGATGTCATAGTTCTGTAGTTCAGAATTTTTAGAAACCAAAATAAATAAGTAGTGCCAAAATGTTGAGACATACGACTACTTGAAGCAAAAAGAAAAAAATTTGGCCGAATACATCTTGTCTTCATACTTGCAAATAATATTTTACTGTCATACCTATAAATTGTGAAATTATGCAAATTATGTGTGATACTGGATGTTTGCAATCAATAATGTTTTTCCATGATCATTTGCCTAGTGGTCAAATGCGAGTTGAGTTATCAGAAATGCCCCACGGTAAAGCTTAAAAAGTTAGCAGACGCAATGTGATCATACGTCGTCACGTTGTGTTCCGAAACTCGGCGCGCAAACGCCGTTACATACGAGGCGTTTATAATAAGTAACCAGCTGAACTTTTAGGTAGGTTTGCCCAGTCACTTGACCAAGGTTTGTCGAATACCAGGCTAGGGCTAAACGCGATTCAAGGTTTTCGGATAGCGGGAATAAGAAGGGCTACATTTTTTTACACACGTGTTAAACATTTTTAGTAAATGCGAAGTTCGCAGTACATCTTTATAACGTCATTTAATTTTAAATATATTTAAAACTAGCAGTCCCGGCATGCGCTGCAATGCCCATTAAATTTTTTTGGTAACTTACTTGATTCGGTCGCTCTACCCCGATTTACAACCTCTCCCTCCCTCCTCCAACATTTATTTGGCAGAAACCCTCGCGGGTGTACGCTTAACAATTCACCGAAGTTTCATCCCAGTCCCGCGCGTAAGAGGCTCAAAAGCGACGGAGCTGTAAGGTGGACCTTGAAGCGCGCATCAAATACCGCGTCGCCTCAACGAGCCAAGCGCTGAACTAGCGTGCAAGGTTCCCGCCGAACGGTTTTTACTATGGGACACTAAGCGGTGACCATATAATTTTATTGGTGGAAGGTCTGTAAGTAAGTTCAGTGCAGGTCGCAATCTGAGTTTCACATACATCCGGTTAGTACATTTTGAAGTACGGCAGTCTGAAAAGGCCGTTTTTAGCTATGTTGGCCGCCTTCCGTTATTCACTGATTTCACTGGCCAGTGTTTTCAGTAATGTCAGCTATAGTTCCGAAATTGCTGACGGCACTGATAGTCACTGATGGTCGGTTGATGACGATACCCTGTGCGAGGCTACATCCGTTTACTGAGATTACCGATTTTACTGGCGCTTCAGAGCATCAGTGTTGTCAGTAAACCAATATT